>JBBBDQ010001588.1:0-130000 GCA_037127315.1 Ascarosepion bandense | reverse complement strand
AGAAGATCTGTGCATCATGCCCCTTCAGGACATAGACAATCATGGTCTTCCATGTCTCACGATCTCTGGCAGCTCTTAACAAGGTTTCTCCTGTTACCCCACCCAAACCCTGCTCTGCCATCCACCTGTTCAGGCCCTTCAAATATGTTATCCCTTGTCTTCTCATGTCTCTATCTGACCTGTGTGTATCAGATTCTCCAGGCCTTCCTTCCTCATCACATGTCCCAGGAACTTCAGCTGTCTTTTTTTGATGCTCAGTACTAAATTCCTTTTTGTTTCCATCCTTTCCAAAACCTCATCATTGCTTACATACTTGATCCATGATGTTCGCAGCACCCTTCTGTAAAACCACATTTTAGTTGCTTTAAGTTTTTCTTCATCTTTGATGATATTGTCAAGTATTCACTGCCATGAAGTCTATTTTCAGTTGTGCTTGAGTCTGAACAAAGGAATAACCCTTTTGCACATAAAATGATTTTTCTTACCTATCCTGAGAAAATAACCACATTCAAGAAAAGAAAAAAAAAAAAAAATATACCAGATGTGCGTTGTGGTACAGTGGATATCGGCTCGGAATGAGAAACCGGGTAGCCGAGTTCAAATTCCAGTTGAATCCATTGTATTCACTTACGCCTTACATGCAAATACCCTTGGGAAAGGTATTAATCCATCTATTCCTTCCAGTTATGGGTTAAATAGCAGGACAGATTGGGTTCTATAGCCTTGGTCAGCAACCAGTCTACCGCAGAAAGCAATGGCAACCTTCTGCGGGATAATCTTCTGCCCAGTCAGTCATGTCTCTTTCGAGTCATGATCGCCCAAGCATGTATCATATATGGCACTTAACTGACTGACTGACATAGCCACCAAAGACACATTTCAAAAGTGAGCGGAGTATTGAAAATGAAGAAAAAAATACTGGGTTGTCATGTGATATCTATCCTTCTGTACAGCTATAATCATGGCCATACAGGAGGATAGATATCACACAACAATCCAGTACTTTTTTTTTCTTTTCCAATACTCTGCTAGCTTTTGAAATGTATCTTTTCTATTTACTGATGATAAATAACGATTTTTCTTTTTTTTTTCTTTTCTCCAATGTGGTTATTTTCCCAGGATAGTAAGAAAAATCATTTTATGTGCAAAATGGTCATTTCCTTGTTCAGACTCAAGCACAACTGAAAATAGACCTCTATCAAAAAAAAAAAAATTGCGAAGTCTTTGGTGGGATTGTGCTAATATGATGCACTTTGAGATGTTGCCAATTGATGCTATGATTACAGTAAACACTTACTTTCAGTATTTAGATCTTATACCAATTGCAAGAAGACAGTGTGTTTGTCAGTTACAGAACAAGATGCAAATTTAAAATTAGAGACACTAAAATTGTTTAATTATTAAACTGTGACAACCACACAGAGGTGACAAATATCCCATAGGGATGCAGTGATTACTCAATCCTCAATGAGATGTCATTGGGTAAGTTTTTATACTGTGTGATCATCCCGTTTCTTATGACAAGTAATGACATTGTTGCAATGTTTTTTTTTCATCTAAACATTGAATCACCCCAGGTTTGTCAACAATGTCCAAATTTGGCTACTTTTAATTTAGGGCTATCACAACTGAAATGGTTTATTATTTTGACACCAGACAAAATTAAGGAGAACACTGCTTTTTTAATGTGTATTGTTCCTTCAAAACATAGCCGATCCTACCTTCAAATTTTCCCAACTATAGGTTAATTAGTATGATTCATATCACTAAATCATTAGTATCAAAAAAAAAAAAAAATTTAAAAATATTTTCTGCAAAGAGTTGATAAGCCGCACAATATGAATCAATAAAAGAAAAAAAAACTAAGAAAAATATTTTTATCACATTTTGGAGGTGCCTGTATATCATGGGTAACCACTGCAATGATTAGTAATAAAGTACACTAAATATAAAAAAAAAAAACACCAAAATGAGTCAATGTAAGTCTGCATATTAGATAAGACAAAATATGGAATCTTGCTGCTATATTTTGGCTGGATTTGTCTAAACTTCTCTGTCCAGTCTTGACAGAGTTTGCACAACATTGTAGGTGATGAATTATTTCCCAATTCCTCCACACAGTCAACATTGCAAAACTCATTCTACTTTATCGATATTTTCATGAAAAAAATCTGGCAAGGGACATTCCTTAATTCCATCAATTCAGACATTTACAGCTTAGACCAACCATGTCAAACTGTCTTTATTCCCTTTGTATTCATATAAGGAAGTTCCACTTGGGCAGATTCTTCCCATGAGAAGCTACTTTACAGAACAGACTCCCAAGTGGTTGTTTTCCTAAAAACTACAATCTTGCTCTAAGTTTTGAGTCAATCATTAATTTTCCAACATATCCTCATAATTTGTACAGTAGAACCTCTACTTACAAAATTAATTCATTCTGGAAGTCATTTCGAAACGTGAAAATTTTATAAGTAGAGCGCTTTTTACCCTATAAACGTCATAATCGGTTCTAAGCATCCACCTCGAACCCCTCAAAATCTCGTGAGGCAACAACATCGGGCCACAGCTTTTTCCAAGCTGCCTTAAGGGTACATCTGGTCACCTCCTGCCAAACCATGCCGATTATCTTGAGGCAAAGAACAATATCGAAGTGCTGCTTCCAAAACTCACAAAGGGTAAGCTGGGTGAACACCTCCTTAACAGGTGTTTTGTGTAGAGTTTCTTGAAGTTCGAAATGACTTGTTGGCCCATGGGCTGGAGGATAGAGGTGGTGTTAGGTGGGAGGTACACCACCTTAATAAACAAGAACTCCTTCACGATATCATCTTTGAGGCCAGGCGGGTGGGCAGGGGCATTATCCAGAATGAGGAGGCAATGAGGTGGACTCTGGGAGCTGCGTGTAGCAGCGCATATTTTGAAATGTTCACCTTTCATATCCTGAAATTTTTACTCACTAGAGATGGCAATGCTATGCCTCCATGTATCTTCTCACAGGGCCTCAGACTCAACACAGAGAACTCCATCAAGTGCCTTGAAGAGATAGTGCTACCCTGGATCAAGAGGTTGACTGCTGAAAGATCCTAAGTATGGCAACAGGATGCTGCACCCTGCCACACAAGCAGGAAGACAGTCAGGGCTGTCAGGCAATTTCTACGACCACATCACGCCCTTACATCTAGCCACCTAACTCCCCCAGACTGCAACCCCCTTGATTATTATGTGGGGATGGGGGGAAGTTGAGATAAAGATCATCAAAACTACTTATAACACCAAAAATCAAATGAAGGCAAGAATTATGGTAGCATTCACCAACCTTAACAAGGAGACCATCTAAAAGAGTTGCAGGAGATGCCAAAGTTGTTTGGAAGCCATGGTTGAAGCCAACGGCAATTTTATTGATTAAACTTTGCTCTAGTAATTCAAGATGTTTTTTGTAATTTTGGTAAATAGATCAAAATGAAATGTCTGTTATTTTCCTTTTTGCATAATTTAAATGACATGTCATCCATCACACCCTGTGTCTTCAGATTCTCAACAAAATTCGAAAGTGATTTTATGTTTTTAGTCCTGATGTGGCTTCTTGACTTCATAATGATGTGATTTACTTCTAATTTTCTATAAATATTTTCATGGCAATTGTTTTAATGAATTCTCCTCCTTGTTACCTCAAAAGTGTGAATTTAAGCAAACTACTCAATTGGCAAGTAGTTATCATTTTACTGTTAAATTAGCTCAATGTAGCCTTAACTTCTTTTTTTTTTTTTGTGTACAGTGTAACCCTTATATAAGAGAGTTGCCAGGACAGGATAAAGTTCTCTTATATCCGGGTTTTGTCTATTTTATATGCATTATCGCATGCTCTAATTTGGGACCAGAGAAAGGTCTCTTATATCCGAGTTTCTCTTATATTCGAGTTATACTGTATTATTTCCATTTCTTGCTTCTCTGCCACTGACAATCTTAAAAACTTTTAATGCAGCATCGATTACAGCATTCTGTCTCCCTGAATCCTGTTCTTTTCTGTCCTTTCTCCACATTAAAGTTTTCTTTATCTTTTCATGTCCAGTAATCCCTTTTATCTTACTGGCATTATCACCTTCCCTCGAATGAAATGAGTAAAATAAAAATAATTATATGTAATGAGATAATAATGAAGCCATTCCGAGAAATGGGCTCTAAACTAAGAAAGAAAAGCAAAAGATGGTATTCTCCCTGTTATGGTAAAACACGCCTATTTTTCAGATAATGAACTCTCCCTCCAAAATTAATAAGAGTTAACAGGAAGTTAACTCAAGAAATTTTTGAGAAGTTCACAGAAGTTCTAGAGAGTTCTTTAGATTTCTATTGCGGTTCAGTAGAACGACTAGACAGTTGATTTTAGTCGACAGTTAGCCAAATATTAAGGAGTTTTTTTCTTTTAATCATATCACCCCGAGCAAGGCAGTAATGCCACTGATGTGCAGGGGGCTAAGTAAGAGTGAAAAGATTGGACAAGAGAAAGCCAGAAACCACATCCTAAACAGGGAACAAGGGATGAGCCTCTTCACCTGTTCAATAGACGTGGGTGGAGTGTGAACTGAGTGATAGTTTAGTCTATCTACTCCAATTGGTAATGAACCTCATCAATCTGATATTGGATTGGAACCTCAGACTTCCCAGTTGCTTGAACACAGTTTTGCCATTCAATGATAAATTTGGGTTTAGTTACATTTGAGCATTGTCTGCAGCCTTTAAAAGCCAAAGAGAAAATTGATCAATGCAAGTTTAATTTTCTGATGGAAACAATTTTATTTTTTTTATTTTGTATTCTTCTAGTAAATGAAATATCACTAGCAAATTGATCTCTTGAATTTAAATCAATCAGTTTTAATTACAACACAATAATTTAAAGATTCTTGTTTCATCAACCCTGATTAATTACTATTAAACTTCAACTTCCTGAGCACAGTATTTTGAAATGGATTTAAAGGAATTAGCCAACCTGATTTGACCTTTTTTCGTCTTTTCACTCTTTTCTCTTCCATTTTTTTTTTAGAGGCATCAAATTTCAAAAACAAGTGAATTTTGGAAAGAAAATTTTCTTTTATTTATTAATTTAAAAAAAAAAAAGAAAATCACCACTCAAAGCAACAATTCAATGCCAATTTACTTTGCATATGTAGAATTTTTCACGAGCATAGTACCCAACAAAAATGTAAGGATTATTGAAACATAGATTATTATTTCTACCTAAAGTATCTGTACCCATTACTTGGATTAATGCCTTATTGCCTACAATGTGTTATGCACAATGTGTATAATACTACAGTATTTACATTATTCAGACTATTGTCCTCATCTTTGCTGCCATTTATACAGCATTTCGGCCATTGTACACTCCAGCCTTCTTCAGGTGCTAGGAATTTTGAACTAAACCCTTTAGTATACTGGGGTATATCATTCTCATTCCTTGTGTAGGAATAACTTTCGATTGGAAGTTATGAATTATCTCTCTCTAACACTGCAAGTTACTTGTTCACCACTGCTGTAGCCTGGTATTGAACTCACAACTCTTTAGGTCAAGTCACAGGAACTAACCAATGTCTATATCATGGACAAAAACAACTGAATTTTTGAGACTTATAAACCTAATGTCCAGTAACCATTTTTGTTTTTTGTTAGAGTCCATATTGCAATTTTTTGATCTTAATGGTTTTCTCTAATATTTTTTATTGCAATTACTAAACTATAATACTAAACAAAATCTCCAATATGAACAAAATTACTATGATCCTAGCACAACACAGTATAAGAAAAAAATATACTAAAAATTGACAGTTAACTCACCCCGAAAATGGCTTAAATACCTACATATAAATTTCCATCACACTCTCTGAAATAGCCATACATTGACCGGTCGAAACTTTCGGGAGAAGTGCAAACAGCTAAGGGGGTAGAAAAATACAGTTGGTTTTACTAAGGTGCATAGCTTAGTACATTTTTCATTAATTTTTTTTGAAAAATTAAAAATTTTATTATTTAACATACAAAATACTTCCACTATTCTAAAAAAAATTATTTAATGATTAAAATACTTATTTTTAATAAAAATGCAATATTGTTTTTGCATATCTTGTTTTTAAGTTCTTATATACAAGAATCCAGTTTACACTGTGTTTGCAAGAATTATAAAAAAAGTCACAAGACAAAAAGTTGGAATTTGGCTCCAGGAAAAAAATATTTACTCATGGCCAGTTGCATGCTCAAAATTAAGAAATCCTCAGAATTTATTTATAAAAGGAAAAAAAAAATTACTTAATAATTGTTTACTATGAAGTCCTATAAACTTAAATCAAAGAAATTATTCAACTGCAAAGTAGAGATTTTGTCAAAGTATTTTTTCAAACAAATAAGCTTATTCAAATTTCATTAATAAGTTTGTGAAATTGAATGAAACAGAGTTTGTAAATTTCAACAATACTAGATATCATGAGAATTTCAACATGTTAGCTGAAATTGCAAGGGAAAGTAATCACTATATATAGTTTCTACACACACTTAGTTCTCATAAAAAAATAAACATTAAATAAATAAGTAATTGTAAAATTACTTGAAAAATTCAATAAAAAAAAAATTTACAAAGTATCCCTTTACTGTATTCAATAAAATAAACATGAAAGAAGAATCACTGCCTCTCTCTTGTGTGTGTGTATATATATATATATATATATATCTCAGGGTGTCCATATGTGCACTTTAAAAAATTTATAACTATTTGTATTTGTGATAAAAAAAAATCTGTAAAAAATGTTAAATGTTATAAAATTTAATGTACCTCATTTTCAGTATAGTTATTGAGTAATTCTTTACTGCAAAATTTACAACAATTTTTAGATAAGTAAAAAAAATGATTTCTTTTTTTCAAAATCAATTTGATCCATGGCTTCAACTGGCATGTGAAAACAATTGTGTATGCAACCAAACATAGTTCATTAGAAGATTTGAAAGCTAAAATAACTAAAGTGATTTCAGGCATTACTATAAATCAGTTGGCAAATATTTTCCATGAACTGCAAAATTGTATTACCCTTTGTATTGCTAATGATGGAGGACATCTGGAAACTTAAATAAAATTTCAATAAAACCTTTAAAAATATTGATTTACTTCTTTCTAATCTTTTTCACAAATTATTTCTATTGCAAATATAAATAAAGTTATAAATTTTTTAAAGTGCACGCAAATTGTATGGACACCCTGTATACACACACACGTGGGCAGGTGTCATTAAAAATGACAGAAAATATGTGATGATTAAGATTTTTATTAATAAGACCCCCCATTATTTTTAGTTTTTTTTTTTTTGCATGTAGACTAAAAATAATGGAGGCCTTATTAATAACAATGAAAAACCCAACATCAACTACAAACATGCTAACAACATGCTTACCATGTTCAGTACATAACACGTCCCACTACTCCACATTATACATAACACCACTTGCATTCTGTTAAATCTGAAATATCATTCATCCTTGAAAATGGTTAAAAGTATAACCAAAAGTGATTGGATAAACAAAACATTTGAATAATTTTTACATGATCTATGTCCTCAAAAGAAAGAAAGAATTAAGATCACATGAAAAATTACACAAAAAACTTAACCATCACAACTTGTCTGTCATTTTTAATGGAACCTGCATAAAATAGAGATTTCTACCTATATATATATATATATATATATATATATATATATATATATATATATATATATATATATATATATATATATATATATATATATATATACACACACATAGAGGACTAAATGACAACAGCACTAAAAACATTACTATCTTTTATTTCAATTCAGTTAAAGTGCCATACGTGATACACGCTTGGGCGATCATGTCTCGAAAGAGACATGACTGACTGGGCAGAATATTATCCCGCAGTAGGTTGCCATTGCTTTCTGCGGTAGACTGGTTGCCGACCAAGGCTATAGAACCCAATCTGTCCTGCTATTTAACCCATAACTGGAAGGAAGAGACGGATTAATACCTTTCCTAAGGGTATTTGCGCGTAAGTGAATACAATGGATTCAACTGGAATTCGAACACTGCTGCCCGGTTTCTCGTTCAGAGTCGATATCCACTGTACCACAACGCACATAGAATGCAGGTTATTATTAGACAGTGCATTTTACCAATTGGCAAATGTGTAAAACTTACAATTAGTAAATTAAAACCAGTCAACCTTGTAATTACAAACAAAGACACTCTTATAAAATCCAAACTACAAGAGTAGTATATCAATTTAATTGTCCAGTACAAGACAGTGTCTCTTGTCATAAACCAATCTACATTTAACACACAACCACCACCACCTCTCAAAGGATGGGAAGCTATTTAAGTGATATCAGTGCCATTAAGAAAGAGTCTTGACACCCACAAATAACTGCCTGCCCCCATTAGAAGAATTCTGGTTGATAACCATTCTTCTAAAGAAATCTGTCTGCTGACAGCAGCTAAAAATTATGAGAGCTCTTTAGATAAAAGAATTCAAGGCCAAGCATTGACCTTACTTTATTTAACAACAGTTCAAATGCTTGGTCTTTTAAGATGGACACCCCAATATAATGCATTCTCAGCCTAAGATTACTACTTCTACATAATCTAATTTAAAATAGGAACACCATAAAACATTAACAACTAGCCCTTGAAAATGGCTAAGGAAATAGCTGAAAACACATGGGACAATGTTTCTGCCCTACCTTAGTGCTTCCAAAAAGGAAACTGTAAGAACATGAGAAAAACTTCTAAAATTCTCCTGGTCTATCACATCCATTGATACATGTTTAAAAGAAAATAGACAATATTAACTGGGAATTTTAAAACCAGTATTGTTATGGATTTTTATTTACACACAAAGGAAAAGTTGAAAAATGTTATTAACTAAAAAACATAAAATATTTCATTTTCATGTTTTTACAAGTACATCTTTCTCAGCATGTATGAGCGTGAATGTTGTTTTTTAAGATAAAGAGATATTCTTTATTTGCATATACATGAAAAATCTTTATTTGCATATATACATGAAAAAGAGAGACAAGCAAGAGAAGAAAAGTGAGAAGCGTCACACAGCTTGGCGAGGCAGAGCGCAAGCGTCACACAGCTTGGCGAGGCAGAGCGCAAGCGTCACACAGCTTGGCGAGGCAGAGCGCAAGCGTCACACAGCTTGGCGAGGCAGAGCGCAAGCGTCACACAGCTTGGCGAGGCAGAGCGCAAGCGTCACACAGCTTGGCGAGGCAGAGCGCAAGCGTCACACAGCTTGGCGAGGCAGAGCGCAAGCGTCACACAGCTTGGCGAGGCAGAGCGCAAGCGTCACACAGCTTGGCGAGGCAGAGCGCAAGCGTCACACAGCTTGGCGAGGCAGAGCGCAAGCGTCACACAGCTTGGCGAGGCAGAGCGCAAGCGTCACACAGCTTGGCGAGGCAGAGCGCAAGCGTCACACAGCTTGGCGAGGCAGAGCGCAAGCGTCACACAGCTTGGCGAGGCAGAGCGCAAGCGTCACACAGCTTGGCGAGGCAGAGCGCAAGCGTCACACAGCTTGGCGAGGCAGAGCGCAAGCGTCACACAGCTTGGCGAGGCAGAGCGCAAGCGTCACACAGCTTGGCGAGGCAGAGCGCAAGCGTCACACAGCTTGGCGAGGCAGAGCGCAAGCGTCACACAGCTTGGCGAGGCAGAGCGCAAGCGTCACACAGCTTGGCGAGGCAGAGCGCAAGCGTCACACAGCTTGGCGAGGCAGAGCGCAAGCGTCACACAGCTTGGCGAGGCAGAGCGCAAGCGTCACACAGCTTTGGTGAAAAACGGAAGTCAATTAGTAAGAGAATTTTCTTTAAAGTCACCCCTTCGTTAAACTGTTTCAGTATGTTGATGTTTCTCTTCACTGACTTGTCTAGCCTGGTTACTTTGCTAATATACTTTTCAAAAGGATCACAATATGTTTTTTTTTTACTGTCGATGAGAAAGCCATCCATTGGTTGAAAATCTTAAATATTTATTTTTGGAGAATTAATTTACTAACTAGAATCATGTGCATATATTTCAACTCAGAAAACAATTTTTTGTTATTTAATGATTTACTGTCTTGGTGTTTATTTCCCTCTTCATTCCATAAGATTAAGAGATTCGCTGTTGAATGAAGTCAGTTTTAACATAACAATCAGTAATTCGGCAAAATAACCAAACATACCACAGTGATACCAGATTAGTGATGGCTAACTTGAGCAGTTTAGAAGTAAGGTTAAATTGGTTAAATTTTCTTAAAGTTCTAAGGATATGAATTAGGATTGAAATATCTGAAAGATCAATCAGTTCTTTGTTAACCAAATGCTGATTCCTGCTTCTGGGAATTATCTTCCTAATGTACAACCAGTTGTATGATGAGGCAAAATGTACTTTTTAATATTAAAATAAAGAGAAAGAACTTTTATTTTTGAAGCCACTAATAATTTCCTTTATCAGGGTTTCATAAATCTAACCTTGTGCTTGATTTATTTATTCTTCAGTAATAAGAGTTCGAAAGTAATATGGATTTTTTTTTTTTAAATAAAAAGCTATTTTCTGACAAGAAAACGTTTTGAAAAACTCATTACTGAAATGAAATATTTTCTAGGTTATCCTCCTGAGAATGCATTATTTTAATGATTCTCTTTGATGTCTTCAAAATCATTTCAAGTCAAAATGCCAACACCTGCATCTTTAGGTGAATAAAACTTGTTCTGGTTAGAGCCTCACCATCTTGTCATCCCGCTGAGAAAGAAATGCAAATTCAAAAAATCTTTTTTTGTTATCTTTGGGAGTTTTAATAAATTCATATGTCAGTTCTAGAGTGAATAAAACTTTTAAGTGTAAATTCCATTTTGTTATGGAATTTTAAATTGATTTTTCTGTCTGCATTTGAAAATGAGTTCATTCCTCTGGTTCAATAGTTCACTGCGATTTTTGTATTTGATTATTACAATTTTTTTCCTCCAAGCATAGATTGCATCTGTCCCTGAAGTTGTTCGGAGTTTGTGCATGTCCGATAATCCTCCATTTAATTTGTAGGGTGAGCCCTCTGTCTTTTATTTTTCAATAGTGTTTTGATAGGGCAGTTTGATATTTAAAGGAAGCACTAGAAGAAGAATGTCAGTGATTGTAGAAACTTTGTTTTTAACTTCCTGCGGATATCCCTGTGTATGTCTTTTTCCTGTTTACCTGAAGACACCACATTGTAGAAACCTAGGTCGCGTAATAACTCATTTACAAATGAAGTATATATATATATATATATATGTATGTACATTTGCTTATGTATGTGTGTGTGTATATGTATATATATATGTGTGTGTGTGTGTGTGTGTGTGCAAGTGCAGGTATGTTTTTTTAAATTTTTTTTATGTACATGTAGGTGTATATGCACATAAATATTTATTTATGTGGTTATAAACAAGTAAGTGTGCAAGTATATATATATATATATGCAAATAGGTATATAATTTAAGTCCCTTAAAATGGCCCTCCAATATTTTCATATAGCACTTATGTTATTACTAGCAGTATAGCCCGGCATTGCTTGGGTTTAATGAAAGCTTTAAAACTAATCCATGGTCCTGGAGCTCAGACTCTTTAGATGTTGGCACGAAAGACTAAAAAGCAATAGTTGTTTCCAGTTAAAGCGAAACCGTAGAGTGAAAGAAAAATGAATGGATGTAAGTCAAATTTTCATTTTGTGGTATCGATATCAAATAAGTATTTTTCGTCGTAAACTGAATTTTGAAAGCTAAATAAGTCCTCTGAGTAAATGGTATCATGGCTGAGACTAAGAACTACAATTATACCTACTTAGAGCCAAACCCGAAGCAAAAATTAAAATAAAAGGGCTGAAAAAAATACTGACATACAGGCAGATAAACAGACACACACACGCATCTTGCTATATATATATATATAAAAATCACTTTTCTGCACTATTGTAAGAACGGCAACCTTGAAACTTCTGAATATCGTTTCTCATGTCTTTGTCTATGAGTGTATCAAATTTGATTAAAATCAGACCACTCCTATAACCCGATTTTTTCGATTATTGATATTTATCGGGGGGGGGGGGTACTTCGACACAAAACCTAGCTAAGAACACTCGCAGATGCTTTTAGTACAACTGTGTAGATTTTCAAGGAAATCAGTTCAGCTGCTTCGGAGTCTATAGGTAATGGATACACACATACACAGAGACATACACACAGACAAAGTTCCATTTATAAATAAGTTTAGATTAATATGTTTTAAGTATTATCATTATTAATAATATTAAAAATAACAGTGGTTATTGTTGTCATTGATAATTTTTTTGTTATTTATATCAACTTCAACATTGGTCTCATAATATTGTCATGAACCTGAAAAGATTGTATTTATAAGATGAAGATATTACCTTCAAAGTTAACATAAAAATTGTAACAATTGAATTCTTCTAGTCAGAATATGGCCCTTAAATTTACTGTCCG
Organism: Ascarosepion bandense; assembly: GCA_037127315.1. NCBI lineage: Eukaryota > Metazoa > Mollusca > Cephalopoda > Sepiida > Sepiidae > Ascarosepion > Ascarosepion bandense. Next base: position 117,470 of record JBBBDQ010001588.1, on the reverse strand, counting down.
GTATTTGAAAATATTCAGATTAAAGTTAAAGCCAAGGTCATCTTATTGTCTGGGATGGAAATGCAACATTCTAAAGATGGCATCCGCATTTAAAAAAATAACACTGTATATCTGACTCCCTCTCCCATCTATAAAATGTTTTCACTCTTCCTCTTCCCCTCAGTGTTCCTTCAGTTTGGATAAATCTAACCCATTAGTCTTTCTAAGAAATATTAGCTTGAGGAGGTGAATATTTTTTTTTTAAATATTTATGAAATAAATTATCACACATGGATTTGTAAATTCGTCCAATTCATTTTCATTATAATACACTGTTAAATTCTAACATTGAATTCTGATCAGATTACAGTCCCCCCCCCCGTGGTGATTTTCTAAGTGTAGCTTAGATGTGACACAAGGTCAAAAGTATGGGACACCCAGTGAGGATCAAACTCACTACTCAATTGTAATGATTCTAGTGAGACAAGCTTGCTAACCATTACACCACCTGAAGGTGCCCAACAGTCCCCTGTGGAATTAACCTTACAAATTAACAAGGATACTAAATTATATATATATATATATAAACAAAACTTGGTTATAAACAACTGGCAATTTGAAATGATTTGTTTGAACATTATTTTTTATTGATATTCGTATTTAAGTAGATATTCTATTTTTTAATTAAACAGTATTATATATTTATATCTACTGGCCTGATTCAGTCAGTTAAGTGCCATACGTGATACACGCTTCGGCGATCATGTCTTGAAAGAGATATGACTGACTGGGCAGAAGATTATCCCGCAGTAGGTTGCCATTGCTTTCTGCGGTAGACTGGTTGCCGACCAAGGCTATAGAACCCAATCTGTCCTGATATTTAACCCATAACTGGAAGGAAGAGACGGATTATTATCTTAAATTTTTATTACGAAAATGTGTGCTGAATGACATACATTTTCATAATAAAAATTTATAAATAATCAGGCCAGTAGATATAAATATATTATTCTGTTTAATTAAAAAACAATATCTACTTAAATACAAGTATCGATATAAAAATGTTCAAACAAATCATTTCATACATATTAAAAGTAGTACAAATTTATGGGTTGGCAATCTACTGTTTGTAGTGATTCATTTTATTAAGAGTGCTCGATACTTAGTAGAACATTCTATATGGTAATATTTTTATTATCAGTTTATAATAAAAACATAGTTTACTGCAACACAAGAGTCAAAAATTTCCGAAACTAAACTTGTTTAATAAACGTAGCAAAGTAATTTCTTTCATCATCTAAAATATGTCCTAAAGTATAGTTAATTTTTTCTAACATAAGTAGACATTTATAATCTATCCCCAAGCATAAATTGATCGATTCTCCCATCTTCTAATAATTAATTTGTTTTGGCTTAACAGATAGATCACCCACTAATTCATACATTTGAAGTGCAGTGTATTTAAAAAAGAGAAACTTTTTCGTCTTTGTCACTTGTTTACTTCTTTAAGTAAAAAATAAGTTAAAGGAAATCCTGCAGCCATTTCATGAGGACATACAATAACTTTTCAGACTTGTTAAATACTACATATGTATCATTTAATTTATTTCATCACTGGTATATATGGGTTTCAACTCATTTCAAGTCTATTCCTTTTTTTACTTTGACAGTCACCTTTCTCCTATTCATCATGACCTGACTTTCTATTGGTTCACTGAGACAAACTTTCTGAAAATACCCACCCTTTATTGTCTGGATATGGTAGAAATTGTGTTCTTTTTAAGTTTCTATTTGTAATGATTCTTAAGAAAAAAATATTTCACTGCTTGATGAGGTGCTAATAGGATAGTACTGAAACACAATGGCTCTTATGTTGCAGTAAACAGTTTTTATTATAAATTTATGATAAAAATATTACTATATATATATATATATATATATATATATATATATATATACACACACACACACACACACACACACACACACAGGGTGCACTTTAAAAATTTGTACCTTTATTTGTGATAGAAAAATCTGTAAAAAATGTTATAAAGTTTAATGTACCTAGTTTCAAATATAGTTATAGAATAATTCTTTACCACAAAATTTGAAACAATTGCTAGATAAATAACAAAAATATGAACTGTAAAATCGTATTACTCCTTGTATTGCTAATGATGGAGAACATGTGGAAACTTAAATAAAATTTCAATCAACCTTAAAAATAAAGATTTACTTCTTTCTAAATCCTTTTTACAAATTATTTCTATCACAAATAAAGTTATAATTTTTTTTTAAATGCACGCAAACTTTATAGACACCCTAAAACACATTAACAACAAACTCCCTTGTTAACTGCTTATGAATTTGCCAAAAAGATTTACGAATAATAATGTATGAGGAAAAGACAGAGATAAAAGAAAAAATATATATTGCTTGATATTAAGAGTTGCTCAGTTCTTTGCAGACACTTGTAGAAATTTAGTAAAGGACATATAACTCATGAAAGAAGAGATTCATTTGAGATAAAACTGCCATGAATAATCTTGGGATTCTTCTTGATGCATCGACTTAATGAATCTGCCATTACCATCAATAATTGCTTCATCTGAAAGGTTGACATGACCAAATCGAATGATGTGTAGAGTTTAGATGAAAATAAACACCAAGACAGGTAAACACCAAATGACAGAAAATTGTTTCTGCATTTGAGGATTGCTCATTCCTCTGGTTAATAAATTAATGCTTTGAAAATAAATATTTAACTTTTTTCAACTTCCTATCAATAATAATAAACATGCTTTGTAATTCTCTTGAAGGTTATTTAAGCAAAGTTTCCATATGGACAAATGAGTAAGGACAAACAGATGAGTTGATGATGGCATGGCTTAAAAGAAATTTCTTTAATCAGTAACCTTTCTTCCTAACCAAGCTAAGTGACAGTTACACGCAAAGAAATCCCATTCCTTTTCGTCTTAAACACCTACAAGCAAGCACTTTCATTTTTGTGAGTTGATTCAAATCCACAAAAGATCTTTATTTTGCACATTGTACTAGTTATATAAGTTTCCTGAGGTTTTATAGTTTTAAGAGAATGTTGATTGTCTCCATCCTAGATGTAGTAGCCCAATGGAAGCTAGAAAATCATATTCTAAGTGTGACAAGTTTGAACATTATAACATTCATTCTTTGGTCTTCAGTCCTTATGAGATGGTGTAGAGTTTTGTTGGTAGGTATATGGTCTTCCTAATGACCTTAAGTTATCAATTTGTTAAAGGAGTTATCAGTTTGTAAGTGCATTGTCTTGTTTGTTGATATTATCTCATGTATGAAAGATGTATGTTTATTGTTTGTTGATATTATCTCATGTATGAAAGATGTATGTTTATGGGGTAAGGTTACAGTGAAAAATTTATTGTGGTCACACAAGGTTTTTCTAGAAGGAAATAGTAAATTGTGTTGTATGCAATGTTACCCATGGGTTGGTTATGACTAAAATGTAACTCAGGTAAGGAAACAAGACAAGTCTTGTCACTATGGCATAAAGTGATTGAAAAGAGAAAGAAGATAGGAAAAGTTTATGCACTTTGCTTTATACAATGCCACCTAGTGTGTATTAAGAGAAGTTTTGTGGTAGATAAAGTGGGATAATTCCACAAATTATAGTAAAGATTAAAACAAAACCTTAAGCACTCCTACAAAAAAAGTGGCACTGCAGTTTTTCAGTCAGAGCTGCTATCAATTATACCACCCACACGTCCATTAGTAGGTATATAATTGTAAGACCCCCACCAGGCAGGGTATGAAGATAAACTCAACAAGTTTATCTTCATACCCTGCCTGGTGGTGCCAGGGTGGCAGTCCGCCATAGCCACTGAAACCATGACATCAATCCTGGTTGGCGGCTGTTGAAGACAGGATGTCGCATCATTATATGTTACAAATTAGCCACCTAAAAACACTCAGTCAGTCTGGAGAATTTTAGATTAGTTAGGGTTTTACCAGGATTTTTATTTAATTATGTAACAAGGTGGTATGTTGGAGCTTTGTGTTCAAATCATGCGAGTTTCATTAATTGAAATAACATGAGGTTATTGTTGGGTGCAGGATTTTTTGTTTTTAAAGGGAAATAATATAGGCTTGTACATGATGTTACACATGGTTTGGAGAGTAAGACTTTGATGAAAGGAAAAGGAGATTCACCTTGAATCTTGAGGTTGAAAAGAGAGAAAGTCAGTGACAATGGCTTTGGCACCGCTTTATGCAGCACCACTTAGCTGACAACCAAACTCATCTAAATTCTGATGAATAGAACACACAGAAGAATTGGGCCAGAGATAAGACAAGAACTGTGCAGTTTTGTCAAAGACACTGGAACAAGGAACATTATATTTATGCTTAGAATGTTATCAGAAAAAGCAATACAAATGCAAAAAAAAAAAGTACCTTTGTTTGATAGACTACACAAAAGCATTCAACAAAGTACGCCCCAAAGACCTGATAGTGACCATCGGCAACCTTGACATGTTCAAGAAAGACAGAGTAATCAAGAACTGGTACCAGCAATGCATTCAGCAAATATACAACTATAGAAAGACAAAGATGTGTCTTCTCACCTGTCTTGTTCAGTGAGAGAAATTCTGAGAGCTTTAGAAGTGCTACCAGGGTTTGTCATTAGTAGCCTCGATCTGAACAATATAAGATATGCACATCATACAGTGCTGATAGCAGATACAGGAAAATTTCACTGGAAACAAAGTTAGTATTAGATTGTTGATAGTGATGTCTGTCCTTCAATATGGCAGCAAATGGTAGACAATCTCATCGTGATGCTGAGGATACCATGGACCGAACATGAGAGCAATGATGAGATTCTGGAGAGAAAGGAAATGGAAAGGAAACCAATACTTAGCATAAAAAATAAACAGCTGAAGTTTGTGGAAATTGGTTGAAAAAGGAGGGATTGTAGAATATGATGCTTATTGGACAGATAGAGAAAAGGAGAGACAGGGGAAAACAAAGCATGATATAGCAGATGGATGGCAGAGTAGATTTTGGAAGTGGGAATAGAAGGGGGTGTAAAGAAATACAAGGGATAGAAAGATGTGGAAGGCCATGAAAGAAGGAGGATAATTTTATTAATTTTAATTTAGAGTTTTCTCTGTTAGACCAGTTGCCACCAAGGATTTTAGATTCTAGTCTATTTTGCTATTTAACCCATAGGCGGAGGGAGAAGAAATTGGTTTTTGTCTTTTCCAAGTGCATTGGGATAAAAGTGAATGCAGCAGATGAAGTGGGAATTCCACTATTCATGCTGATAACCATTATGCTATTGGTACATTTACTAATCATCCTAGTAACAGTACTAAATTAATCACTAGTATTTAATGTTATGGGAATTTGTTTTAATTAAATATGCTTCATTCAAATAGCTGACCAGCCATGGATTCTAAAAACACAAACACAGTTGAACTCTTGAGATTGAAAAAGATGCTAACGAAAAGCAAGCAATATCCGAGGGTAAGAAACAGATGAGAATATTTATGTATTAATTAAATGAAGATATAAAGAAATAAATGACTGATTTGGCTTGACTTGCGCCTGAAAAAATTTCTCAGTTGCATCAAATTAACTGAATTAAAATTTTCTGATAATGTTGAATTAAAAACATGAATAAATTTCTGCTGTATTTTTTATTTTTTATGATGAAATACCAAAGGTTTCACAACTAATACATTATGGAAAACTTAATTGAGTTGAAGGAATTGAAGAATAAATTAAGGGTATTGAAATTAGATGCTGAAAATCAATTCTTTTTACCATAAAAATTCTCGGATTTAATGGGAGAAGCAATCTATAGTATTAAAAATGCTCGAAGGTGGCGTAAAGCATTCTATCAAACTGCCATTTAAAAATCGAATAAGGATTTAATAATAATAATACATTTGAAATGCTTTGAATTATAATGAATTAGTTTTATTTCTACCCTTTCCATATTTGTTCACTTTATGAAAGTTTCTTGTGAAAAATGGGCAGCATTTGGAAAATGTATTCAAAGTTGGTATGATAGTTTTATTGACAGAAGCTTGATGGAATATATTCCTCTCAAAAGCATTTCTATCAAGTAGTCAAATTTTCAAAGTCCTGTTTGCTAAGGCAAATCACAAGGCATCTTGTCCCCTATTACAATGATAAGTATGGACAGTATTTACATTTGGAACTTAGGTCGTCATTGTTGTTACTCTTATCATAACATTTTGGCAGTTGTATCTTCCAGTCTTCTTCAGATGTCTGTTGATCTTGGTCACCTTTGAAACATGAGAATAAGTTTCATTTGTTGTGCTGTCCATGTCTAAAGATATCTCATGTTCATATTTTAAACTGCTTAGTTATTGCTCACCCTGTTTCCAGAGGACAATGGTCTAGCATTAATTCATGAATTTGATGACATTGTAATTTTGAGTTAAATCTGATGAGTATATATCACAATGGATGAAATACTGTGATAATAACAACAAAAATGTGCACATATGTCTAAATGTAAATAATAATATCACAAGAATTCAGGCAGAAAGCGCTACAGGTATACAAAAGGTGATTATCTCCCTTTGGTTGAGATGAAGTCATATTGATTATGCGACAGCTGGCATACAGTGACAAAAGTGGTAATCCTCATTTCAGTTTACAATCGTCAAATAAAGAAGTCTCGACCTAGGCTCCTGCAGGAGCTTACAAGCTGTTTTCCTTTGGGAATATATCTTCAGATATAGAAAAAAAACAAACTATTTCAAGCCGACACTTCTCAAAACTCACTGTTTCCAGTTCACAGCTTGATTGGAACAGGGTAGGATCTTATTTAAATTTATAGTTCTAAACATTGCTTCTCCAGAAACACAGATGATTCACCATATTATATATAAAACCTTATCTTTTTGTTGTTTTTTCACTGCTTGCTGTGGAGATAAATTGTGAAAATAATTTATTTAGAAAATATAAGATGAATTCATGCTTATTTAGAAATTGAAGGGCTAGGTAGAAAATATGCTTGTAGATTTGCCAATATTGTTCAATCAAAAATGAGAATTAGATAACTATGGAGTTGATTTAGGTGATGAAAGGAAGCAGAATTTTCTGGTGTCAAGGCATGTCACTTTTTGTGTCTGGGTAATATATATATATATATATATATATATATATATGTCCTCTGGTCTGAATATTTGAGAAATCTTGTTTTGGAAAATATCTGTCTTCTGACAGTTTTTGAACCCGTGACTACCATAGATCTGATGTGTACTACTACTCTAAGATTAGCAGTAAGACTTACCACAAAATACTTAAACCATGAAATCTTCTGTAGTTGAGTTACTTTTCGTCATAGATAAGCTAGAGAATTTGTCAACAAACATTATTGAGTTGCTATACCATACCCTCCAGTGTTGCATGCTGAGACTTGCAACAAGACTTAGTTTTTAAAGGTCATTAAGTGTGCATGAATCTTCAAGACTGGAACAAAGTAGATGCTTCATAGTTTATAATTGCCTTTTGGGATCATCATTGATATTCTATCCTCATTTCTGATGGTTGGTTCTACAGTGAGCAATGATGATTCGAAGGCAATTTAGGCAGGGCCTGAAGGCCAGGCATCACTGGAATCAGGGAAAAGGGATTTTGTAGAGCTGTGAGAGTGTGTTCTATGTTGTTACAGTGGCTGCACCACAGGGAAAGATGCAAACTTTGAGCTGCATTGTTCAGTGGTTTGATTGAATGCAAAAAGCTGTATCTTGAGCCTCTGTCATTGATTCACAGCTATTGAGTCAAAGTCAGTTTCTTGCTTCGACTTCTCAAGTGGACTGTCCTGATATAAGGAGAAGCAGTGCAATTAAGCAAGTAGAGGTCATCCATTCTGGTCAGCTTGAGATACCCAAGTAACTGATCTGCAAGAGGTGTTTAAAGTAGGATCCATTTTCTTTATGAGATTATCTGCTCCACACTGGTGAGGCATATTCTCCTGTGAAGTAGCAAAGTGATAAGGTTGTCATATGGACTGTACTAACATGGGAATCCTATTTGGTGATAACCAGCTTCCTTAGGATGCTGTTTCTTGATCCAACCTTAGCTGTCATCCTTGCAATGTGGTCCTTGTATGTAAGTGACTGGTCCAGAGTAACTCCCAGATGGACAAACTTGGTAGCATACTTTAACTGTTTTCCATATCAGTGGATCTTGAGCTGGTAATTAGCTTTTCTGTTCCGCAGGTAGTACGCACCGATTTGAGTTTGAGCTTGAGTTTTGTTTTATGGCATATCAACACCTCTGTGGGTTATTTAATGCCAAAAAGGTAGGGTTTTAAGGTATTTTTTTAATGTTCAGTTGTAGTGAGAAGGTTGATTTAGTCAGATTTTAATGAAAATCTTTGTTTTTGTTCTTTTTTATTTTAGAAAATTCAAAATATCTTCTAATTTTGTATTAAAAAATGATTTGCTGAGAACAATTTTTCCTTCAAAAATGTTTTATGGTAATAGTTCTTTTTTTTTTCAAAAATTCATATTTCTCTACAAAAGTTTATTTTTATGTATATATTTCTATAAAAGTGTATTTTTATACTTTCATAGTATTTTGACCCAAGTTTGAAGATTAACTACTTGCCCATAGCTAGGCCCCTAACAGGTGCTACCACTCCATGTCAGGGTGGACCTGGGAACAAAAACAATTAAGAGGTGGCCCCATGCTCCTCACGACCTCCCAGTCAGAAACCTTGCTGCCAGATGCAGTTTACCGTCATGCCCAGGACCACACTGATTTGAGTCTTGTCAGAGTTGGTTTGAGGTTGGTTGTTTCCTCAAAATATTGCTTCTGAGATGCAATGCAAAGGTCATCTTCACAGAAGAAGATCTTTGTATTTGGATGGATGGGTTCATCATTTGTGTAGATATTAAAGAGGCAAAGAGTAAACATGCTACTTTGAGAGAGACCATTCTTTTGTGTCCACCCATGGATATGTTTCCTACAAAAAGTTGCCTTTTTGACAACATATTCCTGAAAAGAAGATTGATCTTCAAGTCCTTAGTCATGTTTAACAGCTTCTCTGTGTGAATCCCAAGGTTGACAGTGTCATATGCTGCAAAGAGGTTAACACTTGTAATCTCATCCTTCTTAAACCCATCTTCAATGACTTGTGTTAGGTTCAAGCGTTGACTTGCGCAAAATTTTCCAGGTCTAAAGCCTGTCTGTTCTGGAATGACCTTAGCATCTATGGATGGAGCTAGATGATTTAAGATAAAATGTTTGAAATGCTTGTAGGTGTGAAAGAGTAATGCAGAAATCTAAATATTTAAAATGCAATCTCACGGTTTTAATTAAATATATTTTTAACACAATTTTATGCCTTCAACTACAGATAAAATGTTTTGTTGGTAATATTTTATATAATATACAGCTGGTATCTTTACTATAAAAATGTGTTTTGTTTGGGTTTCACTATTTGCCCATAGCAGCTATTACACTGGGTCAGAATGAACTTGGAAACAACAGCAATTCAGAGGTGATTCCATTTCCTACAAAATCTCCAATCTCCTGATTAGAGGAGGAAGATTGGCCTATAGTTTTTGGAGGTGGCAGAACCAAATATATGTGTGCGCGTATATATATATATATATATATATATATATATATATATATATATATATATATATATGCGTGTGTGTGTAAGAGAGAGCCACAGATGTTCCCAAATAAAAACATGAAAAACCATGACAAAAGCATATTTTACTAAAGGATGGAAGATAAGTGATATATAAAATACTAACAGAGGAAGATACATTATGAAAATATTAATGGGATAGGGAGTGGGGGGAAGGGGAAAGCTACTATAGAGAAAGGTTCTAAAAATGACAAGAACTAAAAAAATATATATGAATAAAAACCACTTCAAAAAACAGGTAGCTAAACTAAAATAAAAAGCTTGTCTGACAGGCAAAAAGAATTTGTATTGAATAGGTGGTGATCGTGAGATGATTAGCTGAGAGAACATGGGCTAAAACCAGAGGGGGTTAGTAGACATGGGGCCCAAACTGGAGGGGGTTAGACAAGGGCCAAAACCAAGGGTAGTAAATAGTCGTCAAAACATACTGGAAAGTGTTTAAAATAGGCACAAACAAAAAAGATACCACTTGAAAATGAGAGAAACTGAATATGAAATTCACATAAAAGTCAAAGAGAGAATGGAGGGCAAATATGAAACAGATTGGTAAACAAAGCAATCCACCAACATTCTTTGATCTAAAATATATATTTATTCTTTCAACAACAATAACAATAAATAATCAACAGAGATTGATGCCAGCAAATGGAAGACATTTATTTTCTTTCATCAATAACAAGGAAAATATCTTTAAAAAGGACGTGCATTGTCTAAGAAGAAAACATGAAAGCACAAATACTGGACGATGCTGCATCATTTTTATTTTAGTGTTGACCAGGAGACACCTGCACTTTTACAAAAGAAATACAAATTAAAGAAAATTACAAATGACAGTCATTTTCTAAGCGCCACAGTTTCATGAGCAGAGAGAAAGAGGAAAAAAAAAAAAAAAAAAACAGGAATCAAGTATCTAACTGTACTCTTAACTGTTTGAAATGTCATGAGAAAAGACCTGGAGAGGATCTTTGAGTCTTTCTACCACCACCCCAACCAATTGACCCATTCCATCAACCTTTCCTGATTACCAATGACATTTAGTGCATTCTGGTGCCTTTTTATATCCAAGAGAAAAGTGGAATGATAAGTAGTGGAAAGAAAAATGGGTTCAAAAATAAAAATTTGAAATGATGTTGCCAAAAACTGGTAAAGCAATTTATTGTAGAAATGATGCATTTCATGGCAGGAATAAGTTATACAGAAGGATCCACATTTTTTTTTTTAAGCATTTCATAAAATGATAATACAGTATATTCTTTCTATTTTACATCCAATACATGGCACAAAAGCCACTCAAGCTAAATGTTTACTGAATAAGTTTTTGATGTAAAAAGGAGATAAAAAATGAATTATGAGAACATGTTTTTTTTTTTATCATATCACCCCAAGCAAGGCGGTAATGCCACTGATGCGCAGGGGGCTACATAAGAGTAAAAAGATTGGAATAAGAAAAGCTGGAGACCACATCCTAAACAGGGAACCAGGGATGAGCCTCTTTACCTGTTCAATAGACGAGGGTGGAGTGTGAACTGGGCAATAGTTTAGTCTATCTACTCCAAATGAAAAAAAAAAAAAATAAAGTAAAAAGATTGGAAAAGAGAAAGCTGGAAACCACATCCTAAACAGGGAAGAAGGGATCAGTTGAACCTCAACTTGAAGGGGGTTCAGGTTGTAATGATCAGGGAAATACACACCTTAGTTTGTTTTACAAAGTACCGGCTCCTGGGAAGAAAGCTTTTTTACTTAGTAATGGAATATGAATTTAATGAGAATGGTTTACTCTTGTGTGTATGGTATAGCAGGACTAAGGTGTAAAAGTCTGAACTGGTTGAGCAAAGAAATGTAATTTGTCAAATGATTTTCCATGAAAATAGCAAGGTTATTACAAATCAGTAATCTATTTACCCGAGATTGCTTAACTTGCGAGTCTTGTATTTGTTGATGAAATATTATTCCCAACCTCCATTTTGGTGATTACTCAAACAGTAACTTTTTAGGTTTACAACAGAAAGTATCATTCTTGAGTGTTTGGCAGTAGTTCTTGGGAAGATACTGTCTGAATAGAATTTCTGATAACTTCATTTTTTTTTTTTTTGGCAATATTTAAGTGCTTGTGTTCTTGTGCATATTTATATTTGTGTGTGTGTTTTATTTTTTTTGGCCATTTGGTGGTGATTATTTTATCTTCTATGTTGTTTTTACTTTTGTTGCAATTGAGTTTACAGATATGTGATCGTTTTGTGTTGTGTTTATTTGTTTTTGTTGATATTTAGGTAGCAAAGTAGATATTTGTTCAAATGCCTACATTTCCCCATTATCTTGTTTAATATTTTACTTTGGTTTTGATAACTAATTATTGTTAATTTTTCCATCAATTATGGTTTGCAGTTTATGCTATTACTGTGTGAGTGTGCGCAGATAGAATATATATATATATATATATATATATATATATATATATATATATATCTCTCATTACAATAGTAGCAATTTTATTTTTTATCTGTCAGTGCAAAAAATTTATGCAAGTAGATAGATTAGTGGAATGTCAGTGAAGCTGATAAACTATAAGGAGAAACTTCAAAACTTTGCTTCATGGAAACCACATTCAAATGCAGTTGGCACTCAAATACAACTGTGACTACTGCTGTATTTTTTCCCATGGAGTGTGTGTAATCACACAGCAAATGATTATTTGAGTATTCTGAGTTGCCCATATCTCTACACACTTACCTAAATTGTGATGTGTCATCAGGTATGACCTCCACCCAACCCAACAATGTTCACATCAATAGTTTGCCTTTTATATTTGTGAAACTTTTTAGTGGTCAGTTTTTTTTTTCTTTTCTGAGTTGGCATTTTGGCAAACATTTGATTTACTGGTGACATTCATTTTTATCAGCCATCCACTAATTTTAAAACAAGTTAAAGAAAAGATCACTGACCACCAGAAATAAAAGCTCAACAGATGGCCTTTTGCTGAGAGGACAATTCTAAATACTTGGTTGCAATCCATATATTTTTGTGCAGAATTTCTTTTCAGAGTAATCAATACTTTTTCTTGTTTTCAGTTGAAAACAAATGAATAAACTTCATGCTTGAAAAATGAAGAAATAATAATTTTTCTATATGATGTAGGTGGCCATGGATCTCCACAACTTCTGACCCTTCAGAGCTCTTTGTATTTGTTCATGTTTATAATATTGCTGCAACATATGGCCCAGTGCCCCTCCAATTAACTCAACCACCAAACTCTTTAACTGGGTGTGTGTGTGGGGGGGGGGGAGTAAGACTGATTGTGGGCTTTGTTTAATGCTTTATGACCCTTGCTGTCTTATTTGCTACCTATATTTATATACATTACAAATTAAACAAAGCACAACTGATAATTAAAAGTTAAAAAGAATCTTTAAATTTTGATATTTGGAGTTGTTTTTTGTCTAAATCTGGAAATTTGTTTCATTCACGATAAATCTCAAGAAAACATGATATAAAATTAACTATTTTTTTTATCCATATTGTTGAAGGTGTTAAAATTCTTCAACTATTTGACAACAAAAATCTCAAGTTGATGTTAAAAATTGGCATGAAACCTGGCATGATTATAACAGGTCTTTAATTTGTATTTAGATACATTGTATTTGTTTTAAATGTTGTATGAGATCCATTATTATATATAGTCAGTTAAGTGCCATACGTGGTACTCGCTCGGGAGATCATGTCTCTTTTGAGACATGACTAACTGGGCAGAAGATTTTCCTGCAGTTGGTTTCCATTACTTTCTATGGTAGATTGGTTGCCATCCAAGGCTATAGAACCCAATCTGTCCTGCTATTTAACCCATAGTTGGAAGTAGAAGCAACAGATTAATACCTTTCCCAAGGGCTTTTGTGTGTAATGAATGTAACGAATTCAACTGGAATTTGAATTTGGCACACTGATTTCTCATTTGTAGCTGTTATCCACTGCACCACAAATGCACATCTATAATTATTGTAAATAATTAGGTGTTGTAATGGAATGTCCCATGCTCCCTATAGCCTATGTCAACTGACCATAGTAGTAGACATGTAGAGTGAGCACACGAGATAACTGTTACTTGTTTCAACAATTACTAGCCTGCCACTATGTTACATTTTTTAACATGACAAAATAAAACGGTAATGGCAAAATGACACACTCGCCGAGTATTGAAAATAACGAGGGAATTTATGATTGTAGAAACATGAGTACAGCGAACAGTTGTGGATGTTGAATAACGATGTGTTATAGAGATCCTGGCAAAGTTCTGCACACACTGTTTGCTGGCTCCTACCGAAAGTCCCTTCTTGTTGTCTCCCAGATGTATCTATTAGCCGGGGAACAAACACTGCCTTGAATGGTGCAGGGGAGACAACTTTTGACCCTTTTTTATGAATGTGCATTGTGGTGTGATGGATATCAGCTTGAATGAGAAGTTGGGAAGCCAATTTCAAATTCCAGTTGAATTCCTTGCATTCACTTACATGCAAATACCCTTGGGAAAGGTATTAATCCATCTCTTCCCTCCAGTTATGGGTTAAATAACAGGACAGATTGGGTTCTATAGCCTTGGTTGGCAACCATTCTACCGCAGAAAGAAATCGCAACCTACTGTGGGATAATCTTCTACCCAGTCAGTCATGTCTCTTTCAAGACACAATTGCTCAAGCATGTATCATGTGTAGCACTTGACTGACCTTAAACACAAATTGATATGTAGTAGAGTGCCCCGTCACCCATATGATAGATTCGAGAGGGCTCACAAGACCCTTGCACTGGCCCTGCCTAGTCTTATGACAATTTACTTCAGACAACAGCTGCTTTGTTGTGTTAAATGGCAAATATGTCTTTTTCTATTTGGATTTCTGGCAGCTTTAAAAATATGAGGAACATCAATAAGAATCTCCTACACACTTCTAACAACGCAACATTTTTCAGTTTATTTTGTGCCAGGATAGTATGTGGTCTACCCTTTTTAAATGGCCTACAAAATTCTTTCACTGGTACAGCATCTGGACCTAAACTTATTTATAAATGGAACTTTGTATGTGTGTGTATCCGTTACCTATCGACTCCAAAACGGCTGAACCGATTTTCTTGAAAATTTACACAGTTGTACTATAAGCATCTGCGAGTGTTCTTAGCTTGGTTTTGTGTCAAGGTTCCTCCGATAAATATCAAAAATCGATAATCGAAAAAAATCAGGTTATAGAAGGAGCGATCTGATTTTAATCAAATTTGATACACTCATAGACAAAGACATAAGAAATAATATTCAGAAGTTTCAAGGTTGTAGTTCTTACAATAGTGCAGAAAATTGATAATATATATATATATATATATATATATATATATATATATATAAAAGGCAAGATGTTTGTGTGTGTGTGTGTCTGTTTATCTGTCTGTATGTCCTTTATACAAATCCATAATTTTTATCCGATTCTCACCAAACTTCACACAAATATTCTTTAGGCTGAATCTGAGCTCCAGGACCATGGATTTGTTTTAAAGCTTTCATTACACACAAGCAACGCCGGGCTATACTGCTAGTGCTATATAAAATTAAATTAAAACAGAATCCATGTTTTTTAATCAAGCAGAAGATCTTATAAACACTGAAAAATGACAATCTAATGGGGATGATTTTTTTTATATCTAGAATGATATTTGCTCATCAAAAGACAGATTAAAATTTCAAAGCCATGGTAAACGTTATCAAAACTTAAAGAGACCTAGAAGTCAAAAAGGCAAAATATTTAAAAAGTGCAATACCTTAGGTCAATAATAAAAGTTTTGCTATAAGGGTCAAACAGTTAGGCATTAACATAATCACTATCAAAAGCCTAGTACTCTCAACTAACGAGAGGATGATGTTAAATGTTGGTTGGAAATGACTTATGTCAGATAGAGATCTCTTTGGGGACCTATGAAGTTTTACAAACAATCTGTGAAGAACAAGTGCAGTTAACTGACCAATGCTAGAGAAGTAAACAAAAGGTTTGGCATCAGCTCGTACTATTAAATACAAATTATGGGAAAAGATTATGACCAGCAAAAACTCAATGACACTGGAATCAAAAAGGAAGCACTGGGTAGAGTTATAGATGACAGAGTTAGTTAAAAAGAAGTGGACTGAAGTGTTCATTTGAGAATGATAAATAATAGTAAATATCAAATGCATGCAAAATTCTCATATTTTCAGTTACTACAAATAAACTGTGATATTATTAATAATCTTATTTTACCCCGTTTATGGTCTGTCTGTCTGTATCTCATTTGATTTGTCATTGGTCAAATAAACTATATTATCTTAATTTACCCACTAATGATCTAACCTTGTGCAATTTCTAAATAAAACATGATAAATAAATTGTAATCTTATTGCCTTAATTTACCTTCTTATGGTCTTTGTCGAATTTCAAATGAAAGTGAAATAAATTCTAATATTATTTATCACCTTAATTTACCCCCTTATGGTCTATTTGCATCTTGTTTAATTTGCCATTGGTCAAATAAACTATATTATTTTTTATAATTTTAATTTATCTTCTTCTGGTCTGTTTTGACCAATATTAAATGAAACAAGATAAATGAATTGTTTTTTTATGGCTTTAATTTGTCCCCTTGTGTTCTTTGTTTGATATTAAATAGAATAAGATAAATAAACTTATTATTCATGGTTTTAATTTGCCTCCATGTGGTCTTTGTCCAATGTTAAAGGAAACTAAATAAACTCTAATATTAGAGTCTTAACTTATGCTCTATTCAATTTTGTTTACTCTTGTAAATAAATTGTCTTAATTTACCAAGTTCACTCCAGAGATATTTAATAACATAAAAATAACTTAACTGTGCACTGTATTATGCTCTGAAAATTTGAAATTCCAAAAGATATTTTGTCCCAAAACATTTCAGATCTCAGATCAGATACATGTAATAAGTCTAACATGATTGGGTTTCTTTCACCATTAATATTATGTATCCTCTTTGACAAAAAACATACTTCTGTATAGATGATAAACTTAAATCTGTTTCAATGAAAGTAACATTCAACTGAATTTTCACAAACCAAACTCCAGCAGCTGAAAACTCTGATATTGTAGACAAGAAATCTAAAACAAATTAACTGCACTTTACAGTCATAAAAAAAATGTTCATTCAAAGTCATAGCATTATTATTCAGTAATGGAACTATTTCTCTTTCTTTGTAACCACCTTGATGTGGTATAATGGTTAGCAAGCCCGTCTCACTACAATTGAGTAATGAGGTGCCAGCGGGTACCCCATATTTTTGGCATTGTGCCACATCTAAGCTGCACTTAGAAAATTACTTTTCTCTGTAATCACACAATGTATTTATAAAAGAGCACTTCAAGTTTAGATTTCAGAAAGTTTTTTGTTACCATCTTCATCTTGTTGAAACCATTGGCTGGAGAAAGAGAAAAACAAGAAATAGTTTGAAGATGATAGATCTAGAGGATAAACGTCATGAAGAACTCTCCCTACATCTCTCAAATCGTTTGTGGTGACACATTTACAACAGGCCATGAAAAGTTACCAGTTGACTTCCTTATACAGGAAAAGATCTTTCAAACAAGCCAATTGCTTATAGTAGAATTGAATTATAACAAGTTACCCAGTTTCTGATGTGCATTGTGGTGCAGTGGATATTGACTCGAAACGATGAATTGGAGAGCTAAGTTTGAATTCCAGTTGAATACCTTGCATTCACTTACACACAAATACCCTTGTGAAAGGTATTAATCCATCTCTTCTCTCCAGTTATAAATTATATAACAGAACAGATTAGGTTCTATAGTCTTGGCTGGCAACCAGTCAACCACAGAAAGTAATGGAAACTTACTGTGGGATAATCTTTTGCCCAGTCAGTCATATCTCTTTCTAGACATGATCACACAAGCATGTATCATGTATGGCACCAAACTGACTGACCCAGTTTCCAGGATTTCACTTTGAATCTCAAGAACCTTCACATCCAGTACTGTGCTCTCTGCTGCAGAGGAATAAAAAGCTCTCCACTACCAAATGAGGCTATCTTCTGAGTGGATACTTACAAAATTAGGTGTAAACTGAACATATGCCTATCTTTTGGACTGTAATATTTATATCCACAATTTTTTTTTTTTTAAATCATTTCAATATTTGTAGAAAAGACAGACAGAAGCCACATCATGTTGATGCAAAAAGTGACAAATCAATGCACATTTCATTGCAATTCATTTGTGGATTGTTAATTTTTAATGTTTTTATGTCAACAGTGAAAATGAGGTAGGGAAGCCACGTCACATTGGTGAGAGAGTGAATGAAGGTGGGATTTCAAGTCGGGATCAATTACATTGCAGATCTTCCCTTTAATTTTCTTAAAAATCTTGAGATGAATAGCAGGAGCACCTGACCAGATATGGCAACAGTATTCAGTGCACGGACAAATAGCAGATTTATAAACATGCAAGATGGATTCTGACAAGAAAAACTTTCTGGCCCAACACAGTGATCCAACCCTTCTAGCAGTAGATATAGCTATAGATTCAATGTAGTTGATCCATTTGAGGTTGGTTGAGAGTGTGAGGCCAAGGAGGCACAGTGTGTTGCTCTCCAGGAGATTAGTATCATCTATTCTGATGGTAGATAGCAAAGTTTCTCTATTGTGGCTAAAAGCAAAGTAGTTTCATTTTGGATGCATTAAAATTTCATGGGTAATATCTTAACTCATTCCATCCCAGACTGGAGATCCTTATCAAAAGAAGGATTAAGTTATTGTGATTTTTGTTAAACTTATATTTTAGATTAAATAATCCAACTAGGGTTGATGCTATTAAATCAACCAAAATAATCTATCCCCGTCCAGTTGATTGTTTTTGAATATTGTAAATTTTTTTTTTTTAAATCAACACCGGATTTCTTGTAACACAATTTGTTTTCTCAGTCAAGCAACAAGAGTAAGACAAGTGTTTAAGTATTAACCTTTAAATTTTTTTTTTTTTTTGTAAATCTGTACAGAACCCATTTTGGGCAAGTTTTAAGGTTTACTAATGAGTCTAAATATCTTCTGTTGGCTGATAGCACAACAGAAAAATAAGCTTCAATGGCACTTCCAAAACTTCCGCAATATTTTATAAAGAACTGAACTTTCGCATTGAACTCTAACTTATAAAAGAAATCAGATGATGATAGTCAAATGCAATCATTGCAAATGAGATAAAGCTCTAAAGAATTAGATTTCCATGGCTTAATTACAGACTAAGATATTTATGAAAATAAATTTCTATATTGCTTCAGCTTAAAAAAAAACTCAGATAAACTGAAAGAAAAACTTTAAGATTAATTTATTAATTGTAAGCAATTTCCTTCTTGATTAATTTATTAATTCTAATCAATTTTCTTCTTGATTAATTGGTTTTTGCCAGAATTTGCTTTGTTGCAGACATCTACATTTATTTTCTATACACTATTTTGAGAAACATTAAAAGAGTAGATATGGTTCTACAGAAGGATCCTGAAAATTCCATCTGAGCAATGACAAAAATTTAGAGAAAAATAAACAAAAAAGCCACTTATCTTTAACAGCAGAAAAATAAAATTAAAATTTTTAGAGCACATGAGGAAAGCAGGCTTAGAAAATTTGACACTCACAGGACAGATTGAAGGCCAGATGAAAGCAGCACATAACTGAATGAACAAGCATGTGTAAATAGCTAGCAGGATTAGGTCTGATAGCAAAGAGATGAAATTTACTAAAGGTTACAAAGGATAGAAAATTGTAGAGATCCATGATTGCCTGCATCCTGAAGAGATATGGCATATAGGAGATGTTGCTTTGATTAAACTTTTAATCAAAGTCAGTCAGTTAAGTGCCATACGTGAAACATGCTTGGGTGATCATGTCTCGAAAGGGACATGACTGACTGGGCAGAAGATTATCCTGCAGTAGGTTGCCATTGCTTTCTGTGGTAGACTGGTTGCCAGCCAAAGCTATAGAACCCAATCTGTCCTGTTATTTAGCCCATAACTGGAAGAAAAAGATGGATTAATACCTTTCCCAAGGGTATTTGCGCATAAGTGAATGAAATGAATTCAGCTGGAATTCGAACTCGGCTCCCCGATTTCTCATTTCCAGTCGATATCCAATGCATCACAACACATATCAAGTGGCTTTATTACCTTGCTTAGTGGTGAAATAATTAAAAAAAAAAATATATATATATATATATATATATATATACTACCCACTCTCAAAATTGAAATCACAATTATTAGATCACTACATTCACTTAACACTTTAACCCTTGAGGTTGTTCAGAATATTAGTTGTTTTATTACATTTTTTTTTTATTTTGCTTTTTATGTAAACAGTCTTAGTACACTAATTTTTATTACTTTTATTTTATTACTAGTTTTACTCTATTTTATAATTGACTTTTATCCCAACACTTTTGGTCAATACACACATTTAGTACTTTGGCAAATAGTAAAAAACATCACAAATAAATAAGCTTCCAACTGATCTTGAACTTTTAGGATTTATTGGGTTTTTTTTTTTTTGGAGGAGGAGTAGAATGTTGCCATTACCCCTCTGGGGACATAAATTAGTAGTTATTTTCTCATTTCTATTTTGCTGTTTGTTCTTGCAGTGAAAATGTTCAAGTAGAAGAAGTAATCAAAAGATGGAATGAAACTAAGACAAAAAAAAAACAAAAAAAAACAAAAAAGAACAAAAAAAAACAAAAAAAGAACAAAAAAAACAAAAAAAGACCAAAAAAAACAAAAAAAACAAAAAAAGAACAAAAAAAGAACAAAAAAAACAAAAAAACAAAAAAGAACAAAAAAAGAACAAAAAAAAACCAAAAAAACCACAAAAAACACAAAAAAAACAAACTAAAAGAACACACAAAAAAAACAAAAACAAAAAAAAAACAGTATCCCTCTCTCCCCAATAAGCTACTTAGGTTTTTGGCCAGTACCCGAGTTGCTTAACTTTCATGCAAGAACAAATACTCAAGTTGCTTAAATGGTTGATGTAATGTTTTTTTTTATGCTTGGGTCTTGTAACTAGAAAAGACAGACATTTCAATGGAACAGAATAAGTAAAATGTTTGAATACAGCATAAAAATAATGTATTCAGTTACTCCTCTATTGCATTTTCCTTTCATTTTCTGTCTCGTTAAGCCCCACTGACATTAGTTGTGGAGTTGCTTGAGATTTAGTGCAATTAGAATATGGCACCATATAAGAAATAATCCAATATGACTAATAGCAACTGTATGGTAAAAAGCAGTAACTAGAATTATAAGGTCAGACGCGGATAATACTGGAATAAACTACAATTTGATTAAGGCTTCTGTAAAAATTTAAGAAAGAAATAAATAATATTTCTTCTATATATCATTTCCATTCCAAACGTAGATGATCATAGACATCCACAACTTCCTGTCTCATGTAGCTTTTAATGTATATCTCTTTGACATCATGCCTGCCTGCTTCACCATCCACTTACTCAATCTTGCAAAGTAGGTAGCCTACTGCCTTCATTATCTCCTTTGAGTGTCAAATTCTCCAAGTTCCTCTCTTTTTCATTGAGTGTCCAATAAAATTCAGCTGTCTCTTTCAAATTTTGAATACAAGTCTTTTTTCACCCTATTTTCCTTAAGACTTCCCTATTTCTTACTTTTTTTTTAATCGTATCACCCCGAGCAAGGCGGTAACGCCACTGATGTGCAGGGGGCTACGTAATAGTGAACAGATTGGAAAAGAGAATGCCGGAAACCACATCCTAAACAGGGAACAAGGGATGAGCCTCTTAACCTGTTCAATAGATGTGGGTGGAGTGTGAACCGGGCGATAGATCTATCTACTCCAATTATGCAATCCAGCCATTGTATTTTCCACATCATTCTGTAGAATCCCGTTTCTGTTGCTTCTATATCTGCAAGCAGTTTGTTCAACATTCGGTGCCATACAGGAGGATTAATATTATGTAACATTTAAGCACTCTTTTTCATGTTTCTAATGAAAATCCTGTTTCTTTATACTTTGGTGAGCTTTTGTATGGACATCTTTTGCTATTCCAATGTGCCTTTGGATTTCAGTCTCACATTTTCCATTCTCTGTTGCAACACTTCTTTTCTTTCATCATTTTTTACATTGAGCTATTTCAAAAAATCTAAAAAATATATAAAAAAAATATATATATAAAAAAAAATATATATATAAAAAAAAATATATATAAAAAAAAAATATATAAAAAAAATATATAAAAAAAATATAAAAAAAAATAAAAAAAAATATAAAAAAAAATATAAAAAAAAAATATAAAAAAAAAATATATAAAAAAAAATATATAAAAAAAAATATATAAAAAAAAATATATATAAAAAAAATATATATCAAAAAAATATATATAAAAAAAAATATATAAAAAAAATATATAAAAAAAATATATAAAAAAAAATATATAAAAAAAAATATATAAAAAAAATGATGAAAGAAAAGAAGTGTTGCAACAGAGAATGGAAAATGTGAGACTGAAATCCAAAGGCACATTGGAATAGCAAAAGATGTCCATACAAAAGCTCACCAAAGTACAAAGAAACAGGATTTTCATTAGAAACATGAAAAAGAGTGCTTAAATGTTACATAATATTAATCCTCCTGTATGGCACCGAATGTTGAACAAACTGCTTGCAGATATAGAAGCAACAGAAACGGGATTCTACAGAATGATGTGGAAAATACAATGGCTGGATTGCATAATTGGAGTAGATAGATCTATCGCCCGGTTCACACTCCACCCACATCTATTGAACAGGTTAAGAGGCTCATCCCTTGTTCCCTGTTTAGGATGTGGTTTCCGGCATTCTCTTTTCCAATCTGTTCACTATTACGTAGCCCCCTGCACATCAGTGGCGTTACCGCCTTGCTCGGGGTGATACGATTAAAAAAAAAAACAGATCTTGAATTTGCAACTAGAATAGAGGTTAATGAACTGTTTAATTCATCTGCTACTTTTTATGTTTTTTAGGCAGTCAATGTTATTGATTGAGTACCCTTTGCACTTTATGAATCTCTTTTTACTCAACATCTTTTTATGTTAAAAACTTCATGTGCTTGATAGAACAATGGCTCAAAATCAAAACATCTCGTGAAGCAAGATCAGCAACATAATGACAAAGCTGTCAACAACAAAATCTATCAAAAGTTGATGATCTTCTATGTGCCCTGTCCTTTCAGGACGTAGGCAATCATGGCTTTCCATGTCTCCCTATCCCTGGTGGCTCTTAGCCAGCCTTCTCCTGTTACACCATGCAACCTTCGTTCCATCATCCACCTGATTAGGTCCTTCAAATATGGTATCTGTTGCTTTCCCCTGTCTCTTTTTCCTTCTATCTGACCTGTTAGTAACAGGTTCTCCAAGCCCTCCTTCCTCATTGCATGTCCTGGGAACTTCAGCTGTCTGTTCCTGATGCTCAGTATTAATTTCCTTTTTGTTTCCATCATTTCTAGGACCTCATCATTGCTCACATGCTCGATCCATGATATTTGCAGCATCCTTCTGTAGAACCACATTCCAGTTGCTTCAAGTTTTTCCTTCATCTTTGATGGTATTGTCCAGCATTCACTGCCATATTGAAGGACGGACAGCACGTAGCAATCCAGTACTCTCTTCCTTGTTTGTAGAGAAATTGTCCTGTTTCTTAAAACTTTACTCATATTCTGGAATTCTTCCTTTGCCAT
The DNA here is from genome assembly GCA_037127315.1 of Ascarosepion bandense. NCBI lineage: Eukaryota > Metazoa > Mollusca > Cephalopoda > Sepiida > Sepiidae > Ascarosepion > Ascarosepion bandense. The sequence goes on along the minus strand of JBBBDQ010001588.1, from coordinate 94,017 downwards.
GCCAATTCGCCTTCAGATCTCTGTGTCGCACTATCCGTCTTCTGTTATGACACTTCCCAATGAAATCTGAGTACTGTGCAGTAAAGTTTTGAGCAAGTAAGACTGTGGTATAAAAACAGAGGTAAGGGAGCAGTTTGTTTAAGCTGTTTGTTTTTTTTGGGGAGGAACTAATTTTGTTTAAATAAAGATCAATATTTTATTTGTATACATTATTAAAATGACAAAGGCAGTAACCATTCATAAATTTACTAACTTCAGTTTATTTACCTCCTGACCATAAAATATATAAACAGACAATGGTAATTATGATATAGCAAAATGAAACCATAGCGTAAACTCAGTTTTTGAATAAACTTTTTAATTTCTATCAGAAAAATTTATAGAAAAAAATAATGAGTATAGATATAAATAGAAAATCTGCTAAATTTTAAAGTGATTACAGATCAGACTTTCTACCTAAATTTAATTAAAAGCAGTTAAGAACTTGAGAGGTTTGCCTTCTCATGTTTAAAAATAAACTTGTAAACAACAGCTTTTTGTTTTTTGGAAAAATATTAGAAATAATACAATCAAATTATTTTTGAGCTAAAAGCAGAAATCGGGTTACAGAGAAAGATATTTTTCCTTTATTCTGTCAAGAGAGAAAACAGTTCTACCTCATTCATAGAGTAAAAGCAATGGGAGAAAGAAATCCTGCAATGTTTTGTCTTCTGTTAGAAATGAAACGTCATAACTGGAATTCATTCCATCCTCACCCAAAGGCATTAAGCAAAGAAACATCAGAACAATATATTATTGTTCGGGCTCCAGGGTCTTCAAATTGTTTTTAGTTAAACTCCAGGGTTCCTTAAAGTACGAGACTGGGTATAAATCATTTTTCAATTTTGATGCCCTGCTGGTGGAAAATTAATTCTCCAAGTCAGACCTGAATCATAAATATGATACAATTCAGAAAATCTGCATTCATAGTATATACTGCGTATGTGACAAAGTATACAAGGTAGAGACCAACTATCCGCTAAAAGTAGGATTTGGAAAACACAAACTCACAACTGAAAATATTGAGAAATAATTTGCCATGGCAGACCAGACATAGAGGAAGAAGAGAATTTATTTTTCTCAGATAAAGACAATTGTTAGAAAATGAGAAAACCCAGATAGAAGTGTTGGATGAACATGAATTTCAATATGATGTGTATTTATTTCCCAGCAACATTGATGTTTAAGGCGTTCTCCAACTAAGTATTTTTCTTTCACCAGTACACTCAAATATATGTGGTGTTGTGCAAATTAACCAGTCAAGAGGGTAAGTTAAACTAACAAATTCTATCATCAGTAGCTTTCTAGACAGTGATTTCCTTTAGCTTATACCTGATGCCAATAGATTAGTCAGAACATGTTTTGGATGCCGACAGCACAAAGACGACATTTTGGATGCCCAACAAGACAAAGATGACATCTTCAGTGCCCAACAAGACAAGTATCATATTTTGGTGTTCAAATCATGTAAGGGAATAAGACAAAAATAATGATCAAGAAAGAACCTGAGGAAAATTAACAACTTTAATATCTCTGAGCTGTTACAGCTTGAATTTTTGTCCAAGTATCATTTAAGAATATTCTAAACGACCTACAGTGTTATGAGACACTTTAGAAATGCAAGCAGAAAGAACAATTTATGCCTTTTGTGGATATCATTCATACAGCAACTTAGCATATACATATATCATGTTCACAAATCACATAAACCCTAAGGATTGTAGGAGCCCCGTATCTACTGCATTCACAAAAACATGTGAGAAATTCAGTCATTTTAACTCGATTGTTCTTAAGAGTAAAGTGGTAAAAATGAAATGAAAAAAAAACGACAAACTAAAAATTCATAATGAAAATGCTTTATCTAAAGCATGGAGATAATCTTAAATTAACATCTGCTAAAACAATCAGCAACTGCAACGAAAGATTTGGACATGGGCTATTTTTTCCCCTAATATATAAATCGTTTGCCTTTTCTAAGTTTGAACCCAGAATTTCCTATGTTAGGCTTCGATACTTGCATCTGTAAATAGTTCCTATTGTGAAGACATGCCAAATTACCAAAAAAAATTTAAATAAAGACAATGAAAGTTTCAACTCAACAAGGCCACTATTTTAATGCACTCAGTTAATCTCAAATTCATTTTTAACAGTTTTTGACAGACTTGTCTGCTCTATAAAAATAGAGCGTTCCTTAACAGCTGCAGTAAATAAAATCTCAACAACTCCTTGTCCTCCTCAACTCTTTTGCTTATGAATAACTCTGAAAAGTTGAACAAAACCTGAGGGACATAAGTTAATTTGTTTTGGAGTCAATGACCAGACTAATACACAAGTTCACTGTTACCTTGGATATTTGAAACTTTATATAATACCACTTTTATTTTTTTATAGTTACCATTAGAAATTGCGATATAAGTCTACTCAGGATTTAATTTTAGGAAATGAAGTAAAATTTAACACATTCACGGCTACCTTGGATATGTGAACCTTTACAAAATGTCACTATCTTTTCATAAGAGTTATCATTAGAAATTGCTCTTTAAGTCAACTTATGTTTTATTTTGGTAACTAAGAATTTTATTTACATTTTCACTTCTACTTTTGACATTAGTGTTTTTGTTTCTTTTTTTATCCATAGCTTTGAGGAAAAAAAGTGATTAATGCCATTTCCAATGGTATTAATGTGAAACTAAATGCATAAGACAAGACCAGGATTTGAACTCAACTAGTCAATTTTATTCTCTGCACCAATAACTATTAAGCTTAATCCTATATCTTGTGGCTATATATAAGGCTACAGAATGAATGGTTGTTAGCAAGAGAAAAAGTGCAAAATACAAGCTATAAGAATCAAGCAAATACAAAGTTAATATATATATATATATATATATGGGAAGACATAACAGAGGATAGAAAATGTAACACTGAAATTTGAAGACATATTCTTCTTCATGGGCCATGTCCCTTGAGGACGTAGGCAATCATGGACTTCCACTAGGCTCTATCTCTTGTCGCTCTCGGTAATTTTTCTCCCAAGCCACGCTCTGTCAACTATTTGCTCAGACATAACAAGTATGTCTTCCCCTGTCTCCTCTTCTGACCTGTGAGTATCAAGTTCTCCAGGCCCTTCTTCATTAGGTGTCCCAAGAACCTCATTTGTCTCTTCTTGATATTTATTATCAGTCTTCTCATTTGCATCCTTTCCAACACCTCATCATTGCACACATGCTCTGTCCATGGTATCCTCAGCATCCTTCTGTAAAACCAACATTTCTGCTGCCTCAAGCCTCTCCTTCATCTTTGATTACACTGTCCAGCATTCACTTCCATACAGAAAGACAGATATCACGTAGCAATCCAGCATTTTTTTCTTTGTTTCTAATGAGATTTTCCTGTTTTTCAGTACTCGGGCTAGCTTCTGAAATGCGTCCTTGCAAATGAAGCTTTTCAAAAGCTAAGTATTAAGAAACAAAAACAATCTGCTGTTGATGACTTTTTAAATCAACAAAATGAAGAGTTTTCTTTGAACAGACAAATGTAACTTTTCCTGGAAAAAAAAAAAAGATAAAAAACAATGCAGCTATTAATAAAAGTTGAAATTAATGCATGCAATATGTCACAGCTCAAGCATAAACCCTTAAAAGTCAGCCTGTGAACTTTCAGCCCATCCATATATTTTGAAAAATTAAATATATTGAACTATAAAGAATGACATGAATGTGTGCCTTTGTCACTGGGTTCCTCATCCCTATAGTATCATGCAACACCATTTCTATTTGTGGTTGTTTTTTTTTAAAGAAAAAGAAAAAGAAAATAAAAAAAACTGAACTCAACAACACCACCACCACCACCACCACCACCAAAAAGTTTTGCAAAATGTCAACATCTTCATTATGTCATTTTCTCTTGAAGTTCTAAATGTTATTCATTTCATTTGCTGCTGCTGTTGAAAGTCTTTAAGTGAAATGGTTTCTTCTATTTTGTAGAATTCTTTCTGATTCTGGAACCACGGTCCACAAGGTTTGAAAAAGTGTGGTCTTCACCATAAACCACAGGCTTCACTTGTTCAAAGCCATTTTAATAGTTGATTCTAGAAAATGGCCATATACAGCATACAGTTCAGCCTTCATCAATACTGAAAACAGCAATGATAATCCTAACTAGACTTGATAAATCTATTTTCTTGAAAAATTGTTTTAATAGCACCATTTTATAAATTTCAACTTAAAGTAGCACTGGCTGATTGTTGAAAACATGTCAAATGTTTCCTTATAATGGAAATGGTTATTATTACCATTTTCTAATGTACAAATAACCTTTTGCAAATGTGTTTTGTGTTGATCAGTTAGTCAAAATTCATGTTATACAGCTTTTGACTAACAGGGGTCATCATCAGGATATGTGTTGACAAAAGAAAATTGTCTAAGTTTTAAGCAGTAGATTGTATCATTATTTAAGTCTAAATTACATATAGCTAAACACAGTAAGTCACAAGACAGCAATATATAATAATTATTTTTGTTTTGTAAGTTAAGCAAACTATTTCTACTTTTATTGATGGATGGCTGCTTAAACCAAATATAAATGGCTTGTATAGTATCTTTTTTTACAGTTTTTTTTATGAAATATTCTATTATTTGTAAAAACCTGTCTTTAATATTCTCATTAATTTTAAAATCACTAATTTTCATATATAAATGCTTGAAAGAACAAATGCTGATTTAAATATATATAAAATCTATATTCTGTCAATTATACAATATTCTTATCCTACTTTGAGTTGCGTTAACAATGCAGAAACTTTTAGTTGATCATAGATAAATATTGTGAACTTTGTTTCACTAAACTTAATAATACAGATTTGTTGTAAAAAAATAAAAAAAAAGAAAGTGCCAATTTCTGTTTGTGAAGTGTCTGTGCCATTCTTTCTGGAAGCAAAGGGACATACAAACACCCTGGAATTGAGGAGAAGAGAAATATTATGAAGGCAAAGGTGTGGAAGTTTTGGACCAAACAAGTAAATGTCAGGGTCACTAAATGGAGCATTTCACATGATGATACCGCAAGTTAGACATAATCAAGTGTAATCAGGATTTGAGGTTTTATCGTAATAGGTCAACATCATTCACCATTGCCTGTGTTTACAATTCTCTTACAAGATTCAGGACATCAACACTCCAAAAGTAATGTTACAATAACTAGTTGTACATCACTGAAATAGACATAAGCTGTATAAAACTGAATATTCTATAGATCTGAGTTCTTTCAGCTATTTGAAAAGCTTTTTTTTATAATCATATTGCCCCAAGCAAGGCATTTTACTGCCACTGCAGAGGGTTACATAGGAGGAAAGTTATGAGAAAGACTGACATATTATAGGGGGTGTCAGAAGGTGGGTAAGAGAAGAATGAGAATACTAATGAGAGCGGAGTGGATGGAGAAGGGAGCAGGAGAGAGGGGATGCAGGTTACCGAGATAAGAGATGACTATTGACTTTACATTTAAATTCTTGGATATTGGAGATTGTTGCTGTCGAGAATGCAAATAAATGGAAAAGAATTCCACAGGTGGGAAGTGCAAGAAAAGAAGCTGATGGAGTAGAATTTGCATTTACAATTTATTGGTTTCACAATATAAGGGTGGGTGGGACCTAATTGCTAATCTTGTGGCTCAAGTAAATTTATATATAGGAGGCACCAGTGAGCTAAGTTCATCAAAGCAGAAGCCGTGAAAGTATTTATAAAAGTGACACAAAGAAGCCACATTGCACCAGTGAGAATGTGACCATATCTGAGCTGCCAAGTTGGGATCTATTACATTACGGATTTTCCATTGGATTTGTTACGTTTATTAAATTTCTTAGATTTTTAGGTGCTCAGATATATACAATAGTCAGATCATTTTTTACACTTTTATATCCAGAAATAAAAAACACACAAACACAAGAAAAATTAAATATAAACATTAATTGCACCATCTTGTCTTTAATAAAACATGTATAAAAGAGAGATTGCTACCCAAATGCACAATTTTTTTCTCATCTATTACACACACACGCATATATATTTTGTTTAAATTTGTTTCAGTATTATTTTCAATGAATACTCTTATTTGAGTGGATAATCTTTTTCTTTAAGTAAATATGTTTTTAATATCCACCAACCTGAAATCTTCAAGAAATCTTGTTTAACATGAAAATCTCTTGCGGTAAGACATTAGATCTAATGATGATATCACCTTGGTATATGGGATTTCCAAGTTTGAATCCTACTGGAAGGTAGATATTTTCCCAATAAGATTTCTCAAATATTTCAGGCCATTGAATATCAGAAATGTACTGTTTACTTAAAAAAACAAAACAAAACAAAAAAAAAACAAAAAACAGCCTATCCACTTAAGTATCAATTAAATATAATGTTAAGACAAATAAATATAAATAAATACATCAGTTAACACCAATTTTTTTTAAGTTTCTGTAAAATTTCTTAGTATGCATACATATAGATATGTATGTTGTAACCCTAAAAGGGTTACTGCATGAATAATCACCAAAATGGGTTGGTAATAATAGTATATCAACAAGTACAAGACGTGCATGCTGTGGGAAGTAGGTGAACTGCTTGTCAGTATAATTACACTGCTCTTCCAATAGTGTCCAAGTATTTGAGATGATAACAACATTCCATTCCTGTATACAGGAACGTATATGTGTGTCTGTGTATATATATATATATATATATATATATATGTGTGTGTGTGTGTGTGTATATATATATATACACACACACACATACATACATACATATATATATATATATATATATATTATTGTGTGTGTGTGTGTGTGTGTATATATATTATGAATTGTGCATTGCAACGTGGAATTTCCCATGTTTCTAGATAGATTCTCTTCATCAGGCAATGTTGGATGTTGGTTGTGAAAATGATTTACATTTCAATACAAAAAAAAAAAAATTAATTTTGCTGTTTATGTATGTGGGAAGATATAAAATACATAAACAGCAAACCTAGGATTTGTTGTATTTAAATGTAAATCATTTGCACATCCAACATTGCCTGATGAAGAGAATCTATCTTGAAACATAGAAATTTCCCTGTTGCAATGCACAATTAATTCATAATTATATGATTATATTAAGCTCTATAATATCAATTATATTGACCACTGTTTATAATAAAATAAATGCCAGGGTACTCAAATAGTAAAACTGAGCCCTCTTCACCTCTGTGTATGTGTGTGTATATATATATATATATATATAACTTTGCTTTATCAAGATGGTCACTAATGGCCAAACTGACAATGGCATTTTCTGACAAGATACAGCTGATAAAAATTTAAATAATATAGCAGACCACAAATAAACATCCTTCTTTCAATTTCTTTATAAAAAATTTTATATTCAAGCCTACTTTTCTTTGCTCTTCTTGGACCCTTATCTGCTAGTTAGAATTATTCTTGGATTATTTCTGTGGCACAAACCAGTTAAGTTTTTCCTCAAAAATACTCACAAGAACTGTCTCACCAGTGACTACAAATTACACATGAACACCTTTGTTCACTCACAAAACTAAATTCTTCCTTTCAGAGAATTTCTGTCTGATGACCAACAAAATAACTGGTCATAACTACCTTCAATGTCAGTAGGTGCATTGACAATTTCCATAAGAAAACAGAACCATAAGTGTAGAGGAAAACAGCAAAGAGCTAAAATTATCAAATGTCTCTTTATCTATCAATTGCTAATGCATTATGACCCCAAAATAGTAAAGAATTTCAATTGTTTTTTTTGGGGGGGGGGGGGGTCATATGAACGACCACATTAACTCAAATACATTCAAAGGGCCGAGTTTTTATTTTTCATAGAAATCATTGCTAACCCAGATAACCTGCTACCTTCCATTGTAGGTTTTATTTCATTAATTTCTTTCAACTCTTGCAACAGTCACTGATGGAATAAGTATCACTCATAATGCATGCGTAAGTTCAGCTAAGTGTCAATGAGAAAATTCAGAAAAATATAATCAAAATGAAGAAAATCCTAGACATTTCTTTTCATTCTCTTTTATCCTCCAACTCATTGCAGAAATGAATCCAATCTTTTCATCTTGCAAAACTATTTTTCAAGATGAATGTCACCCATTTTTTTTCTATTTAAAAAAAAAAAAATTGGTTCATTTTAGGATTAATAAATTGATACCAACAGAAACAAGTTTTTACCTTAAAATTGAAAATAATGCAATTATGCAAAAGGTGGATCAACTTTACAGTTGCACAAACAAAAGGCAATGGGGTGCTATTTTGAATGTTTACTCTAAGTTCTTTTGGTAAAATGTAATGAATTTAATAAGTTTTCATGCTATGGTAGACATTTTATTATTTGTAATGAAAGCATTCTGTTCCTTGATGATGGACTATTTGAAATGAATAGTCACAAGAATATATTTCTTATGAGAAGTCAATGCATCGTGTTGGTCATTTTGCATTGCATTAGACAACTGAAAAAAAAAATCATTGTGTCTATTTCTTATCTACATTCAGAAAGGCATTTTTAAATAATTGTCTTTAGAACATTGAGATTTTTTTAATCATTTTCACCTCAAGCAAGGTCATAAACCTCCTCGGATACAAAAGTTACTGATCATTAGAAAATATCAGAGAAACTATTAAGGAGAGAAGAAAATTAGAGAATAAAAACTAAAAAGCAAGGATAATGATTGACATTTATTTTTAGAAATTTTAATGCAAAGTTGTCTGGGAAGCAAGAAGCTGGAAGAGAGTTCCACAAGCAAGAAGCATGATAGAAGAAACAGCATGGTTCACTTCAGTTCTTAAAGAACTGAAGTGAACCATGCTGATCTATGCATGACGCTTTACATAATTTCTTCTATATCTAAACTGGATCCTCACAAAACCTATGGGCACTTGATGGTATCCCTGCAATAGTTTTTAAGAAATGTGCTCCTGAATTGTCACCTATTTTTGCTAGATTCGATAATAAAATGATTTGTGGCTTGTTGGGAATCCACTTCTGCAGATCCAACAAGCCACAAATCATTTTATTAAGTCAATAGAGTTGCAGTCTTAAGTGGAAAGTCAGGCAGAGATACACCAGATATACGTTAAGAGTAGAATTTAAAGGGAATTTACAAGAAAATCATTCTGCTTTATCAGCAGAAGATGTTAACACCTTCAAATCGAGTGGAGAGAGAAGGGACAGAATATTCACTCTTATCTAATACACTTTTACAGAGCCACCAGTAATCACATGTATCAAATTTGTTAAAGGCTATACAGTGCCTCAGTCTATCAGCAAACAGTCTTAGCCTCTTTGAGAACAAATTTACAATTATTTTAAGCAGTTACAAATAAGCATCTGTTGCAATTGGAATTATCATGCTAATACATCTGGAAAAAGTGATTCCTTTAAGCTGTAGCAGCTAAAATAACATGAAAATTCTGTTTTCACCCGATATTTGCAAGAAGGTACAGAATCATCAATGCTAGCTTCAATCCAAGAAGAAAACTCTATAGCACAAATCTCAACAGGGAAGGTTGAGATTATCAATCAAGGAGTGTCTCAAATCGTTAGGAAATGAATGTCAATTAGTACACTGTAACAGAAAAAAGTCTTATGAATAGGAGGTTCCTTTCTAGTAGACAGCTTAAAATATTCATAGATAATACAGTGTGATCTGAATTGCCAAGAGGACGGAGTTGTGATGTTCTAAAAGAGCTAAAGAGTAGGTTAAGAACAAATCAATTAAAGAATAAAGTTGAACAGATTTATTTGGGGAAACAAATAGGGAAATTCACTATTTAAATGAGAGACAACAATAGAAAAATTTAACATCTAAATCCCAGTAATATAAGTAACATTAGAATGCTTAAGTCATTCATGTGATGAGCATTAAAATCACCAAACAAAAATATTTGCAGAGGGATGTAAAGGACTACTTCTATATTATTAGAAAGTTTGTCTAATATATGACAGTTCTTAGAAGAAGGAGAGTGATAAAGGAACAGAGTACAATAACAAAAGTCAAAAGCAGATGAAAGAATCATATGGGGACTCAAGAATCAATTCTCTTGCAATTGGGAGATTTTTCTGAAGATAAAAATTAGGGACATGTATACGTATTCTATTTTTAGCATTGTAGCAATTAACTAATAGGTTTTGTACAGTTTAACATTTCACACCTTTGATTGTTTGTTTTGTGGCATATCAACCCATCTTGGGTCATTTAATGCTGAATCGAATTATTAAAAATCGAACAAAAAGTTAACAATTTCAAGAGGTTTGTATATTTAACAAATTAATATATATAACAGACTTATATATTTAAACAAATTCATACATTTAACAAATTTATGTATTTAACACATTTTAAATTAATAAAATATTTGATAAAAATTCATATATTTAATTTGGCTGTTTAGATTTTATGGCATACCAACCACCACAGGTTATCGAAAACCAAATCCAGCCTATATACATTATATGTGTATGTATTACATATACAAAATTTGCAAACACACATTTGGTAGAACCAAGTTTGGGAATATATATAGCAAGTTGGTAGAAATACATATATCTATGAAGGTGTGAGATAGTATTCAACCAGTCATATTTTTGAGTACATTCCGATTTCTTTTAAGAATTCGAGTATCCTGCTTGGTCTCATTTCCATAGTTTTTATTCAAACTACTTGTTTGGTAATACTTCTTTCACACTATTTAAGTTTGTACACTTTAAAAGTATATGTTTGACACTTAATCTTTTTTGACAGCTGGTACATATTGGGGATTCTGTGCCCTTCGGTAAATGATTGCGTAGCAACGACCACGGGTTATCTGAAGCCAAATCCAGTCTACATACATTATATGTATATGTATATGTATATGTATTACATAAACTAGATTTGCAAATGCACATTCGGTAGAACCAAGTTTTGGAATATATAGCAAGTTGGTAAAAATACATGTATCTATGTGTGCGTGAGATAGTATTCAACCAGTCATACTTTTGAGTACATTCTGATTTCTTTTAAGAATTCAAGTATCCTGCTTGGTCTCATTTCCATAAATAGTTTTTTCAAACTACTTGTTTGTTAGTACTTTTGCACTCTAAGTTTGTACCCTCTAAAAGTATATGTTTGACACTTAATCTTTTTTGACAGCTGGTACATAGTGAAGATTCTGTGCCCTCCAGTAAATAATGGTGCGTGATATAGGTATGGCCTATGTGAAGGCAGGTCAGCAAAACCTGTTCTCTTCTATTTCTGTATTGAATGTTCCCTTCTCCAATAGTGGGTTTTATGCTTTGGAGTTTGTTGTCAGTGTATCTATTCCAATAATTTTGCCACTTTTTAAAAATTATTCTTTTTAAAAAAATTTTAATTTTTGCTATTTTATCTTTCATTGCTTTCTTTGCTTCCGAGTCTGACCTGTCATTTCCCTGAATACCTAAATGGCTTGGGATCCAACAAAAGATCATTTCTTTGCTTTTTAGTTAAATTATACACTCTGTTTAATACTTGTGTGATTAAAGGATCAGAAAGGTTTGTTTTTTTAAAGCAGTAAGCACAAATAACGAGTGTGAAGATCATGAATTTGCTGCGATGGGTTGTAGTTATTTTATCAAGTGCCAAATTAATAGCAATTATTTCAGCACAATATATGGAAGCTGTATTTAGTAATCTTTTATGTTTCTTCTGATCTTTAAGTATGACAGCAGATCCTACTTTATTTTTGTTTTTTGCTCCATCTGTGTATACATAAAGGTAGTCTGGATGGTTATTTTTTTGTGTCAAGTATTTCTTATTGGTATATGACTGGGTTAGTTTTGTATTTTGTGTATTTTGTCAGATAAAGAATAACTTTTGATTGATTTATTAACCAGGGTGGTGTAGAAAATATAGTTGATCTGTGAACTTGCATTGTATATATTTGGTTCTCTTGCATAATTTCTTTAATTCGTAAACTGAAAGATTTGATAGCTGTTTCTTTTTGCTGAAAAAGCTCTGTATATTACAGTTGGAAAATAGTACTGAAAGCTGGATTTAGAGGGCATGATGAAAGTTTAAGGTAATATTGCAGAGCGAGTTTTTTCCCATCTCAAGTTAAGAGGTGGTTCATTTGCTTCTGTGCACAAGCTCTAAACAGAAGAGGTGCTCTATGCTCCAAGAGCTAATCTGATTCTCTGGTGATGTATCGTATTTAGTTTTTTCAAGTATGTTTTTCAAGTTTTGATTTGATTAATGTGCGATACAATTTTATTAATGTTTCTTTGCTTCCTCCTCAATCAGTATGTGCTATAGTTCTGAGTAATTGTATAGTTTTATTGCATTTCATTCTAAAGTATTTAATATGGGGAATGAAGGAGAGTTTGCAGTCAAAAATGACTCCCAGGTATTTGTAATGATCTACTACTGGGAATTTCAGTATTACTGATTTTCAGTACTGGGTCAAAGTAGAGTTTACGTAGGTTAAAAAAGTGGATGCATTTCGTTTTTTTATTTTGAAAATGTTAGTCCATTCTCTGTGGCCCATTTGTTTAGTTTATCGAAGTTGTCTTTCAATATGGTTCATGATTTTTGCTTTATAATATATCAGGAAATCATCCACAAAGCACAGTTTGTTCCTGTGTTTAGGTTTTTTACAATATTGTTTATTTTTATATTAAATAACGTAACAGACAATATACTACCTTGAGGTACACCCATTTCTTGTTCCTTTTCTTCAGAGAAGATATTTCCTATTCAAACTTTAAATTTTCTATCTTCTAGGAAGTTTTTAATAAATATTGGCATTCTACCCTCTAGCCTAAGGTTTTTGAAGTCTCTTACTATACCGTTTTTCCAGGTTGTATCATATGCCTTTTCTAGATCAAAGAAGACAGTCACTAGATGTTCTTTTTTTAATAGATAAATGTTTATAATCTGATCAGATGATCTATTGGGTTTCTTCGGCTTCTAAAACCTGATTGACATGCAGTTATTAATTTGTTTTTTTCTTAGTACCATGTCAATCTGACATTGATCATCCACTCAAGTGTTTTGCACATACAACTGCTAAGAGCAATGGGCCTGTAATTTTTATGCATTTGTTATGTCTGAACGGTTTTTGTATTGGTATAACTGTGCTTTGTTTTCATATTTTAGGGATGTTCCCACTTTTCCATATGTTATTGTATCTTCGTAGGAGATATTTTTGTGAGGTTTCTGGGAATTCTCTTAGGAGTTGATAATGAATCTTATCTGGTCCAACTGCAGTATTGAGGACCTTGTTAAGAGATTCTTTAATTTTATTATAGAAAAAAGTTGGTCATAGGTTTCTGTATTTTTGTTTTGAAATTCTATTTTTACTTTTTCTGCTTTAGTTTTGATGGTTTGGAAGTTTTTACTTTGGTTTTTAATGGATGAGTTTTGTGAGAAAATTTTGGCAAAATGATTTGCTATGTCTTTCTCATCAGTTATGTTCAGCTTGTTGTGAATGAGGTGTTTTGTGAAAGTATTGTTATTTTTGCCTGCTATTTTTCGGATCATCTGCCATACTTCTTTTGGTTTTGTGTTACTGTTTATTTTGGCCACGTAATTTTTCAATTAATTTTGTTTAGAGTCTTTAATGATCTTTTGGGCTTTGGCTCTGCTATTTTTGAATGAATTTAAGTTTTCTTTTGTTGGATTTATTTTGAATTTCTTTAATGCTGCTCTGCATAGTCTTACAGCTTTTTGGCATTCTTTGTTGAACCATAGCCTACAGTATTTTAATGAGGTGGAGCTTTTTGGTATATATCTTTCAGCTATATTTAGTATTGTGTTTGCAAAATATAAAATGTCTTCCTCTTTGTTTTTATTTGCTTCTGGGGGTTAATTCAGTAAAGCATGATGTTTTAAAGCCATCCCAATTCACCTTTTTCAGATTCCAGTTCGGAGTTCTTTTATTTAATTTGTTAATCTTGTTTTCTAATAGAATTGGATAGTGGTCACTTCCACATGTACCATCATGCACTTTCCAGAGGTTAGGGTCACATATTGTTAAATCAATTGTAGAGTATGTGCCTGTTGCTGGGTGCAAATATGTATTTGTGTTATTATATATGCACAACTGATGCTTATTTAATATTGATTCTATTATTTTGCCCTTTTTATCTATTTTCTTACTTCCCCAGATCTTGTTGTGGCTATTGAAGTCGCCCATCATAAAAAAGGGTCTTGGTAATTGTTTTATTAAGTTATCTAACTCTGATTCTTTTAGTTCTTGGCTTGGAGAAATATACAATAAACACACTGTTGTTGGAGGGTTGCTGATATAGCGGCTGCTTGTAGACTTGTATTTAGTTTGATTTCCCTGTGTAGGGATATTATTGTTTATGATCACTGATGACCCACCAGAAGGTCCATCAATATGATGTTTGATATAATTGCATGAATGATAGTTTTTAATTTTCATGGTATAGCTGCTTTTCAGGTTAGTCTCTTAACGACATATGATTGTTGGGCAGTATTTAGTGATGAGCAATAACAATTCTGAATAATTGGCCCTTAATCCTCTGATATTTTATTGGATTAAATTATTTTTCATTTAGATTTAATTTTGAGATTTATGCGTTTTTTTTGTTTTTGTTTTGAGTTTTGCTTATTTGTGGAGTTTTATTTTTAATCTCCATTTCTTCAGGTTCTTCGGATTTTTCTGATGTAGTTATCGGGGCGGATTGTGTTATACTTTTAGTTGAGGTCTTCTTTTTAATAGTATTATTTTCTGCTTTATTTTCAATCATATCTTTGTTGGAATTCGGAGGTTGGCTTGGTGATCTTTGGCACCTTTCACTTTTACATTCAGTCGTCCTGGAACTCTTTTTAGGCAGTTCTACACGGTTATCAATATTTACTTTTGTTTTTGTACTAGACTCAATTGGTTTTGTTTCTGTTGAATAAATTTTTTTTTTAGGTTTTCTTGGAATGTTGGCCATTCACTTCTATTCAAATTTACTAACTTTACAATAAGTTTTTTGTAGTTATCTATTGAAGTCGTGTCCTGAGGTTTTTGATTTGGCTTTTGTACAACATTGGCATATGTTTTTATTCCCATATAGCTTTTAACAATTTTTCTAGCTTCTGGGGAATGTCAATTTTTGGTGTGTTTTACATACATTATTTCCTTTTCTTTCTTGTAGACATCACAGGTCCTTGAAAAGGCAAGATGTCCTTCATGGCAGTTTGCACATTTTATATTTTTGCACTCACTGTGTGGTTTGGGTTACGTTCACCACACATCCCACACCCTTGGCATCCTCTGCAAATGTCTGGGATGACCAAATTTTTGACATTTGAAATATTGGAGGGAAGCTGGTATAAATTGCTCTACCCTTTCTATTGTATAGCCAATCCTGATATCTTTTGGTATAGATGGTTTATTGAAAGTGAGTATATGCGTGTGTTTGTATAATTTCATTGTTTTGTTTGATGGTAATTCTCTTATGTTCCTTTACACCCTGTTTTTTTAATGCTGTTTTGATTTCCTCTGGTGTTGCTAATGAAAGCTCTCTCATTCTTATAACACCTTTTGAAGTATTTAATCTCGCGTGTGGATACGCTCTGCATTTGATGTTGTGAAATGAATTCATTTTGAGCAAATTATCTGCGTGTTTCTTCATTCAAACTTCCACTAGCAGGTTACCATTTCTAAGTTTTTTTAACATTTTTCTTATTTGACCTACTTGATATAACTTTTTCAATCAAAAAAGGAGACAATTGGTCTAATTTAATTTCATCCAGTGATTCGATGATAATGAATCTTGAAAAGTCTATGTCAGTTTCAGTATCTGAGTCAGATAAACACCTTTTAGATTTTTTAAAGGAAGAAGCCATAATTAGGTTTTGATTTTCATTGGTTCAATGCTCCACCACCCACCACGGAGTCCAACTAGCCTTGGCTGAGATGGGGATACAATACCATTATACTTGTGCCAAGAATAAAATTCCGATCCTCTGCCAAATTCTGGGTTTTATTACTCAATAATATAACAGGAGTCATCAGTCTTTTTCTCCTAACACAATTGACCCTCAGCCCCTGCCCTCAAGCACATATAAGATGAAGGGTTGGGAAGTGTTCTGCAAAAGTAGATTGGATAATACAGTCGGGACAAAAAGAAATATATATGAGCTAGGGCATGTTGGGACCAGCCGATTGATTGGATCGGGCCCAATCCGACTGCCCATCTTGCTCAGGTAAGGGCCAAAGTGGTGTGTTGCAGATCATGACCACTTTTTACCGGGGTCACGACCTGCTCAACCACCAGGATCCCATCCCCAGACATTATGGGTCACCTCCCATGGCCAACAGGTGGCCCCCTTGGGGGACTTTACCCCCTGCAGAGGTGCAGTCTGCATATTTTGAAGCCCCGCCAACAGGGCGGTTTGAAACTTTGAAAACCAGAAAATATTTTTAGATTGTAAGAATTTAATAAAATGATATAGTAATACAAGCCATACTAATTAAATCATAGCTGGAGGGAGAAATGAATTCATGCCTTTCCTAAGCATATTTGTGCATAAGTAAATACGAGAAACTCAACTGATATTGAAACTTATCTCTCTGATTAACAATTCCAAGCCATTATCAACTACACTATTCACAAATCAAAGTATTCTCAAGTGGTCACCCATCTAGGTACTGATCAGGCTCAATATTACTTTGATGTTTTAACATATTGTCATATGATTTTCGCATGAAACAAAAAATGTGTGGCATTTGGGTTTAATGAAAAGAGCAATACTAATGTATTTTAAGTAATAATTTATATTTCGTACATTTTATTTTTACACCACATTGATGTATTTGAAACTAATAATATTTTACCACAAATACTAATGTATTTGAAGTAATAATATATATTTTGTACACTATTTTTACACCACAAATAATTAGATATTTATTTAGAAACATGTATTAACTGTCAACAGACAGGAAGTTGCAGAGAGCCACAATTGCCAATATCTTGAAGGGACATGACACACAAAAGAAGAACCATCTCCATAAAAATTAAATGGCATGGACTGAACATGTGAGCAATAATGAAGTTTGACAAAATGGAAACAAAAGGAACACTTACACATAACATCAGAAAGAGACTTAAAAATTCTAGAGCACATAATGAAGAAAGAAGGCTTGGAAAATTTGACACTCACAAAATATACTGGAAGTATGAGGGACAGGAAAGAAGTATATAATCTACCTAGCTCGTCTTCAGCTACTTTTGCACTGTTGGCTTCTGCTCTGACAAGCTATTCCACCTGATGCTCTCTCTATACAAATTTACTCATGCTACTAGACTGGCAACTAGGTTTAATCCCTTAACAGTCAAATATAACTGCTTTTTCTACTCTATCAGTTTCTTTTCTTACACTTCTTGCTTTCAGAATTCCTTTTCCAACACTTTCTTCCTTGATAACTACAAACTTCAAGAGTTTAAGTGCAACATCAATTGCCATCCTTTATCTCCTTGACTCATCTTTCTCACTTGTAACCACCCCCATGCACCAGTGGCAGTTATGCTTTGTTTGGAGTGTACTGATTAAGAAAAAAGCTTGTGTACATAGTTGGCAGAAAAGTAGTTAAGAGATATGGCATCCTTTCAGGATGTAAGCAAATCATGGCTATCAACAAGTTATCAACATGGCTATCAACAAGTTATCAACATGGCTATCAACAAGTTATCAACATGGCTATCAACAAGTTATCAACATGGCTATCAACAAGTTATCAACATGGCTATCAACAAGTTATCAACATGGCTATCAACAAGTTTTGCACCATATGCTTTTTGGGTGGGGCTAATTATGGCCATCAACAGATGGCTCACCTTTATCATTCATGAATCACCATGAAATTTTTTGAGCACCTTCCTCATCGTTTTGAATTTTTAATTGTCCCACATGTGGTTGTCAATAAAGGGCAGAAAAACCAGTCTACCTAGCAATTTAACCCATAGCTTGATGATGGGCTCATGCCTTTCTCAAAGGCATCATAACAAAGTGAACATTACAGACTAAAGCAGAAATTTAACATGGCTCGCTAATTATACACCAACAACTGCTATGTTATCAACACATTCTATTCATGCTGATAAAAATGTGTAAATAAAAATAAAATAAAATGACAGTGAATAATTAAAGAAGGAATGAAAATGCAACTGCATTAATTTCAGGTGATGTTAAACAGCTGATCATTAATCAAATTTCATTGTCAAATTGTCAGTATTGTGTCAAATGTGTGTCAGTGTTAATTAATTTTATTAAAATTAAAACTACCATATAAAGCAGTCCAAAAGATAAATGGATCTATTAAGCACACCTGCATTTCAGTTAGGCATATACAGGTGACAATTTTTTATCATATATAAGTGTCTAATTGATTAAATGACTGCAGAGGAGACTCAAAGTCATTGTTAGCTCCACAATCTTTTTATTACTGGCATAGTATATGATTCTAAAGGGCTACATACAGTTCTGAATTAAAGACTCATCCTTTGCTGAAGAACAAAATTTGCTTGATTTAACCCATTGCTATGAGGAGTAGAGTTAAGTTCATACTTTTCCCAAAAGTATTTGGGCAAAAGTAAATCTGACAAAACTGGACCATAATTCAGTCTCAGCTCTGATTTCTCATTCAGAGTCACTATCTTACATTACATAATCATTAGTTTATATATATATATATAAAGATCTGGTTAGGTGAAACCTTGATAGGTTCGTTGGCTCTTTAGGTAAGTTACTTTCTTTCTTTGCTCTACTTGTGTATTGAGCGCTTTTTGTTTTAGGTTACTCGTCTCAGGTTTTTTTCTTTGGGCTACGTACTGTGACTGATGTTCAAGTGCTTAGCTCTTTCTTTTTTTATTACCATTCTTATTTTTTACCATTTTTTTCCTTCTGCGTATATCCTGGGAGGGTTTTTCGAAACGAGTATAGCGATAAGTTTACATTTATATATATATATATATATATATATTTTTGTGAGCACCTTCTAAAGAATAAAAAGTGTGCAGCTAATTTTAGTGTAGATTGGTTCACTGTTTTGTCCCAATCTCACTCATTATTTCATTTCAAGGTTCTAGAGGCTTCATATATTGGGTCCCACAAGCCTGCACTGTGCAAACAGCATGAGTTGTTGGAGCTCAATATTATTAGTCTTCAGCTTCTTTCATTCACAATTCTTTTTTTATCCCCCTCATTTTCATGACACACTTTACTTTATTTTAATTTCAATTAAAATCTCCCATAGAGGCCTGATGAGTGTGAGTGAAACCAGTTGCTTCACTTTTTTTTTTAATATCATTTCATAATGTGTAACAAAGCTACACACTTATTTCTTAAATAATTTTTTTTTTTTGTTTGAACATGATTTTTAATGGATACTCATATTTGGGTAGATACTTTGTTTTGTATAATTGAACAGTATATTTATTTACTGGCTTGAATAATCAAGAAATATTGTTAGGAAAATATATGCCTTCCTGCAGGATTTGAACCTGATGTATATTAACCATTCAACAACATAGGACTAATGGTCAAACAAAGCCCAAATAATGCTTTTAAACACGCACTTTACTAATTTTCTGAATATTCATATCTGCACTGTTATTTTCATATATTTTCCTAACAAGATTTCTCGATTATTCAGGCCATAGAGTTTTTTGAAGATGAATGCTATATAATTTCTTTTTGAAATCATTTGTCTTTAAAAATCATCTCTGAAAAATCTTATTCAAGTTAAACATGTTAGATTAAAGACTTTAAGATCAGACTGTTTTGTGCATTCACATTCCTCAGTCCTTCTCTACATCAATGAATTTTAGAAATTAACAAAATTACAATAAAGAATCAAAGCTTAAAAAAAAGAGATGCTACATAAGCAATCTAGACTGACACCATCAAACAAGAAACAGATCTCATAACCACTGTCAAGAAGATAGAGTCAAAATGGTACAGAGATGTTATAAGAGCCAATAATCTTTCCACTACTACAAAGTATAACATTAGTCAAAAGAAAAGGAGGCAAGCAGAGAACAAAAATTGTTTGACAACATTCCCGAATGGAATTGAAGATCATTCAGACACTTAGATATTGGCATGCAACTGACACATATGGAAAGTGGTTCTGGATATGATGATGAACTACATCCAGCAGCAAAGCCTTTGATCAGGAGATGTAAATTTTGTAGAGCATGGAACAACCTCTTAATTGCAATTGTTCCCAGGTTTACCCTAACCTGGAGTGGTATCACCGGTTAAGGTCCCAGCTATGGGCAAATAGTTAACCCCAAACAAAAACAAAACACTGTCAAAGTATAAAAATACCTGCAATGCAGATTTATATAAAACAAATACCAGCAATACAGATTTGTAGTAAAATTACCAACAATACAGATTTATAGTAAAATTCGCAGTATAGCCCGGCGTTGCTCGAGTGTAATGAAAGATTATATATATATATATATATATATATATATATATATATAAATTGATTTTCTGCACTATAGTAAGAACTGCAACCTTGAAACTTCTGAATATCGTCTTTTATGTCTTTGTCTATGAGTGTATCGAATTTGATTAAAATTGGACCACTCCTTCTATAACCCGATTTTTTCAATTATTGATATTTATCAGGGGTACCTCAACACAAAACCTAGCTAAGAACACTCACAGATGCTTATAGTACAACTGTGTAAAGTTTCAGAGTCTATAGGTAACGGACACACACACAAAGTTCCATTTATAAATAATTTTAGCTTACCAACAATACAGATTTATAGTAAAATTACCAACCATACACTTTTAAAGCAAATAACAAGCAATACATCTTATTTGTAGATGAAGGTATACTATCATTTTCTAAATATATTTAGTTGAAGCCATAAAATTGTGCTCAAAATACTTAGATTTCAGCATTGAATAACCCACAGAGGTAAATATGTCACTTATCAAAATCAAAAAATCAATATAAAAGAACTTTCAAGACATTTCCTTGTATAATACCTTACAATTTCTGAAAGAAAATCAAACTGTATTTCCAAAATATGACTTCAACAAAACTACAGCATAAAACACATCTCTGCTTCTCGTAATTATGTCTACACAAATATCTACAGGGTGCGATAGATAAACTGTCAAAATTATGCCAAAATGACAACAACACTGACATCTCATTTTAATAGATAAAATTACCAAAATGACAAAAATATTTTGTGTTAGAAGGATTTTTGGTGGTCTCTTGCTCAACTGTTGACATTACAGAAACAACCATTATAGTTGTACTTGAATATAAAAATCATAGAAGTGAAAATATCCAGCATCCTTCTTCGATTTTTGTCTGAATTTAAATTATTTACATTCATGCTATTGTTCTCATCTTTAATGCTGTTATGTTCCAGTCTTCATCAGGTGTATATCAATCTGTAATAACCAAAGATCTAGATGAGATATCTCTAGACATGAGCAGTAAAATGAACACAGCCTACCCACATAGATTAAATAAAACAATAAAGGGTTCAGATCAGAATTCCTTGTAGGTTACCCTAATGAAGGGCGGAACACAAAACAGCTGAAATGTGATAACAACAATGAAGATGAGGACAATAAACTGAATATAAATAATTCTTCTGTGGCCACTTTCAGACTTTTTTTTTTTTTTCAGATTTTGCATTATATTTCTGAGGTTACTTTTTATTTACCAGATATTTCCTTTCACTGTTGTCTCTTAAAAAAAAAAAAAAAAGAAATTAATATTTGAGTTAGAATATATTTATGACATTGAAATTTTAACATATACAAACTTACAAAAATAAATAAGTTTACATAGCTTTAAAGTGGTGTCCTATTTTGCTTAAAAATATAATTTATTCTGTTTTTAGATTCAGAAACACAGGCTTGTATTATAATCAAGTTGTATTATACACAAGAAAACACTTTAAATGTATCATTTGCATACAGATCAGTACAAGATCCCAATCACATCTGCAGCTACAAGTATTATTATTTTTAGTCTTTACATGAAGCAAAAAAAATGGTAAAAGATCTACAGTAGGTGCTGCAAAAAGTAATCAATTTTTTCAAAATTTTATAACAAAAAATGCGTATTGGCATGGCCAAAGATGCATTTCAAAAGTTAAGAGTATTGAGAGACAGGAAAATTTTGCTAAAAACAAAGAGTACTGCATTGTTATGGGATGCCTGTCCTTCAATATGGCAGTGAATGCTAGACAATCTCATCAAAGACGAATAAAAAGACTTGAAGCAACCAAAATTTGGTTCAACAGAAAAATACTAAGTTTATTATGGACTCAACATTAGCAACAATGAGGTTTCTGAGGATAGAAACAGAACGAAAACTTCTACTTAACATCAAGAAAAGACGGCTGAAGTTTCTGGGACTTGTAATGAGGAAAGAGGGCTTGGAGAATCTGATACTTACAGGACAGGGAAAGAGACAGGGTAAAGCAATACATGACATATTTAATAGGTTTGAGCAAATGGATAGCAGAGCAGGGTTTAGAAGGACTAACAAGAGAAAGGGTGTAGAGAACTATGAGGGATAGGGAGAGATGGAAAGCCATGATAGATAAATATATTAAGCATTTCAGAACATGCTTATTAAAAAAAAAAAACTTCATTGTAAATTGATCCCTGATGAAAGCCTTAAGACAGAAACTCATATGACATGATTTTCAAAATAACATTACTCAAAAGTCCCAAACCTGACATATAGATAGCACAATTAATAAAATATCCATATGATTTATACAAAGTACTAACCTTCAAATAGTATGTGACAAAATCTTGGCCCAATTGGATTATTAATTTGCAAATTACAGTTATTTAATTGAAGCTCCTGTTGCAAATTTTCAAAACAATGGAAAGATCTAAATTTTGTGTTGATAAAACATTGCTTTCTGATGCGGGGGAAACTGTTCAAGCAAAGCAATGGCTTGATAAGTTATTTGGACTCTGCTTCATCAGAAACAACAGTTAAGAGGTGGTATACTGGCTTTAAACGTGATCGTACAGACAGAAATGATGCTGAACACTCAGTTTGCCTAAAATCAGCAGTCATCCCAGAAAAACCCAAAAGTTCTACAATCTCATTTTGGCTGATCACAAATTGAAGTTGTATGAGATAGCAAAGGAGTTGAACATATCAGAAAGCAATGTATTCACCATTTTGCATGAATATTTGTCAATGAGAAAGCTGTGTTTAAAGTGGGTTTCGTGTTTGCTCACAAAACAACAATGCGTTAATGATTCAGAGCGTTGTTTGAAACTGTTTTAATGCAACAAGAAGGAGTTTTTGCATAAATATGTGACAATGGATGAAACATGGATCCACCACTTCACTCCAGAGCCAAATCAACAGTCAGCTGAGTGGACAGCAGCAGGTGAATCCAAATTGACCAAGGACGCAAAATATGCAGGCAAGGTTTTGGCCTCTGTAATTTGAGAAGCACAAGGTATTTTGTCCATCACTTACCTGGAGAAAGGAAGAACCCTCGATAGTGAATATTATATAGCATTATTTGTGCATTTGAAGGAAGAAATCATCAAAAATGGCAACAAATGAAGGAGAAAAAGTGATCTTTCACCGAAACAACATACTTTGTCACAAGTAGATCATAACAATGGCAAAACTACATGAATTGCGCTTTCAATTGCTTCCACATTCACTCTATTCTCTAGATCTTACTACTGACTTTGAAGACATCAAAAGAATGCGCCATGGAAAGAGATTTGACTCCAATGAAAAAATGATATTGGTAACTGAGGCATATTTTGAGACCAAAGACAGATCGTTCTACAAAAAGGCATCGAGTTGTTAAAGAAGCGTTGGAATCAGTGTATCATTCTAGAAGAAGACTATGTTGATGAATGAAGTATAATTTTGCCTAAAATCTGTTTTATTAGTTAGGCCCGGGATTTATTGAGTGATGTGTTAAATATATAAATGATGGTCTAGCAGATTAAAGTGTTGGTTGATGTAATCCAATGACTTGACTCAAAGTGTTGTGAGTTCAATACCTGGCCACAGCAGAGATGAACAAAAACTTGGAGAGTTGAGTTACTAAAGGGAAATAACTGAAATTGAGATATCCAGGAACGGCATGACATGTGGAACTAGAACAATCTACCCAATTGACTAAATAAAGGGTTTAGTTTGAAATTCCAACAATTACCCCCAGAATAAGTGCCAGTGTGTACAACAGACAAAATGTGAACATGGCAATAAAAATGAGGATGACAGTCCAAATAGTTACAATACCTCATCTCAGAAATATAGGCCCAAAATTTTATTTGAAATTCATAATCTTGAGCTATTTCTTCATATATTAATATCAATTAAACATGGATGTTTTTTTTAAATTTAAAGAAATCATGTTGTATGTTCCTGTGAATAAGCACTTCCTGATTTGAGTGACCCTTTAAAAAGATATTTTTTTTAATGTTATAGAATATTTCAAGTGTTTTCACTCCAAGCCAACATAATTATGAAACATTTTGGGAAATTAAGTATATTTTGCTCTCGACTAAAAAAGTTAAATGAAATATGCTCAATATTATTAAGTTTATTATTCTAGTAAAAAAAAAAAAAAAAAAATTAAATATAATGGCATAAACCAACTTTCTCTTTATAATCCTTTTGTAAGGAGGAAGTTCCATTCTGACAGCAGCTTCCCAAGAACTGTTGCTTTGTGGAACAGAATCCTAGAAGGATGCTTTCCCAATTCCTAATATCTTAACCACTTTCGAGTCTAATGTTAACAGTTTTCTTTCAGACATATGCACATAAACTGCACTCCTTGCTCATACTGCTTGCATAAGAACAACCTTCAGTAAATGCATCCATTAAGTGGACTTGGGGTTTTGTTTTGTGGTGTCGTAGATCAATCTATTGTTTTAGAGTTTTAAAATTTATTCATTGTCGATAAGGGAGATGACTGGAAATTGGTAAAAATGTAAAATGGCATTAGTGTTCAGATGTTTGTTTGTTTGTTCCTGTTTAACGGCCTATCAACATCTAAAGGGTCATTTAAGGCCGGAAATGTTTTTTTTTTTTGAATGGCAGTTATTTTTCATTCAAAAAAGGTTTTGTTGGTAACATTTTTCATTCAAGAAAGGTGCTACCACTCCAGGTCAAGTGGACCTGAAAACAACAGCAATTAAGAGGTGGTTCCATGCGCCTCACAACCTCTCAATCAGAGGCCTTGCTACCAGATGCAGTTTACGGTCATACCCAGGACCTGTATAGATGTTAAATATTTTAATTTGTTGTTGTAAATGTGTGGTTGGATCTACAATGAAAAACAATGCCTAAGGTTTAAAATGCCTTTTTAAAAACAGAAAATCTGTCTTGAATCTTTTTAGTTTTTAATTTCAAGCTAATAGTTTTAAACTATCACACTAATATTTCCAATAAGCAGAAATTTACTGTATTTCAAACTGAATTTAAATTAGCAGTTTTTTTAATTTTTATCACAACAATTTTCTCCATTAAAAATTCTCAAAAAAGTAAAATATTTTTTACTTAAACTTTATCTGATCAAAGTTTAATCTAATTTGAAATAAATATTATGCATTTTACAGAAAAATATTTAACACAAAGGTGAGTGTTTTTATGAAGTGTTGACAACTATCTCAGTCCCATTCCATGGTGAGGGAGGCATAGCAGTAACAATTACTTGATGAATATAATCATGAGCACCTTTTTGATAATTTTATAAATTACTTTAGAAATTTATTTTATGAAAATCTTGATAAAAACATTTTTTTTACATGTTACCCACCCCCACTTATTTAATTCCATGAAATTTCAAGAAATTCATTTCTGTACAGCTTAAATTTGGAATAATTATAAGCAAGATTATTTGGGGAATATAAATCATCAAATTTATTTTTGTAAAACAAGACTACTAATGACTAAAAATCTGCTCTGAATCATAAAATAAAAATGTAATAAAACTAAGACATTATTTAATTAGAAAATTTATCTGCTTTTGTAAGATTTATTATGGCTTTCATGTATTAAATTTATTTTCAGTTAATAATGACTTTTTATAAGAATCTTTTTCATTTTTTACTAAATTTTAATAAGGATAAATTTTTGAAAGTTCTACATTAATTTGTATGGATTAGGGGATGTTGTTATTAATTAAAAACTATGTTTACTAATCATTAATGAAAAAGCTTACAATTCAGTGACCCCAGTATTTTTAAAAGAATCTGGAAATTTTTTTGTGCTTCTATGTACTGATTTTTACAAAAATGGATATCCATACATGACATTACCATACAATAAAAGTGATAGATTTAAAGCCAAAGAATTTTTAAATTCAAGAAAACTTTAGATTACGGAGAATATTTTCCTTATTTAAAATTACTGGGTAGTTAAAAATTCTATAAGAAGGTTCTTATTTTATATTCATCCGTCAATTTTTACAAATATGCCCTTATAGAAAAATTTCCATCTGTTAATAAAGGTTTCAATAACACCTACCTCTTTGTAATCAAATTCATTTCTACAATATTTTAAACAAAATGCAAGTTATGTTTGTTTCAAATTAGATTAATTAAACCTTAAAATCAGCTTATAGTCCCAAAATGTTTCAGAACATTATTCTTATTTTTGAAAGATTTTTTAAGAAAGAATTAAGTTGTGCTGACAGTTAACAGAAATGGCTAAAATCAGTGATTTCTAGTGATTTAATAACAAAAATACCTCCCAATTTAAATTGATTTTGAATATATAACACCTGATAAATAGCAGAAATTGTGTGACTGACTTTAGTGTGCACCAGTTCACTCTGAGGCTGGTTCACACTCAATGCTTCACTTATAGGTGTTGGAGTCATTATATATTAAATCTAAGACCCTGTATCTCTGTAAGCGAAGAGATTGTTTACTTGAACTCCACGTAATTACCATCTAGTGCCTGCCTCCTCCCTCCCCCTTTTTTTCCTATACATGTTCATTTTCAGTTTTAATATTTTAAAATAATGATGAATTAAAAGTCCAAGTTGACCCTGATGAAGAAAGGGATTGAAACCGGTTGGTCGTTTTCGTGTTTCCTATTTTTCCATCTTTAAATTTTTTTTTTTTAATCATATCACCCCAAGCAAGGCGAAAACGCCACTGATGCGCAGGGGGCTACGTAAGAGTGAAAAGACTGGAAAAGAAAAAACTGGAAACCACATCCTAAACAGGAAACAAGGGATGAGCCTCTTCACCTGTTCAATAGACGTGGGTGGAGTGTGAACCGGGCGATAGATTAGTCTATCTACTCCAATTGAAGAAAAAACAATAAATAAAAGAGTGAAAAGATTGGAAAAGAGAAAGCCGGGAACCACATCCTAAACAGGAAACAAGGGATGAGCCTCTTCACCTGTCCAATAGACGTGGGTGGAGTGTGAACCGGACGATAGATTAGTCTATCTACTCCAATAAATGCCAGAAAGTATGAAATTTACCTTGTTTCGTGCTTGTGTATACACATGCACACACATACATATATATGTATATACACACACATGCACATTATATATATATATACACATATACATACATACACACACACATACTCATACACACTAATGTATTTGTTTGATGGCCTAATTCCCTGCTGAGCCTTCCTGACACTTTTTCATTAGTTACATTATCTTTCTCTTTGCAAATCTCTGAAGCAATTTATTTTAATAGAAGAAAGAATATTAAAAAAAAAGTTATTTAATGACAATGAAAAATTACCAGAAACAAAATTTAGATATTGCTACTTTAATGTTTTTCTTTCACCAGCCAAGGATGGTTTTAAATTCTTTAAGCTAAGCTGGAAAGAACATTGAAAAGAAATATTGTCGCAAGGAAATGCCTTCAAATTTATAAACAGGATTGAAATTATTAAAAAAAAAAAAAAAAAAAAACGAAGAAAAAGACCTGATCAATGAAAAGAACACGGAAAAATAAAGGCTTTGTCACTTAATTATTTGTATCTCTTGGTGGAATGAATCAAATTATTTCAAGACTGTTTCTCTTCATGGATGGTGTTGAAGTTCTTTTGATGTTGTAAATTGATTTTGTTCATTAATTTCAATGATTTGAAATTCTGAGTTCAAGTTTTCAGTAAAGAGTTGGAAATCTATTTTAGTTTTTGCCAGAATTTTTGGAGATAAATAATTAAATGCTTTGCTGTTTTTAATTTCACTGAGCTTAGGGTGGAAAGATAAACTATATGAGACTGGCCGCTAAAAGTTGAAGCAACACAAACATGAGACATGGTAAACTCAAGAACTTCATTTAAACTCCAACTCAATCTGTTTTTGCTCCCATAGAATTCCTCAGTGGGACCAAAAGTTCTTATAATCAACATCATCATCAACATTATTGACATTGTTATTATAAACACTGCAGAAAACTAACAGATTTTCAAGCTAATGATTTCTCATTCACAATGATTTTTCTTTGGTGTTACCAAAGAAAGAACAGCAGAAGTTTTTTTTATTGTGGGTTAAAAAGAATATAAAGAAATATATCAGTTAATAAATGAAAAATCTGAAATTTACTATTGACTAATAATTAATTTTAAAAAATATTCAAAACTAAATATATATTTCTTGGTTTCTAACAGGGTAGTAAGGGGTACATTTCTTGCAAAAGTGGTTAAGTGAAGAGGTCTTTAAAGGTTTTTTTGTCAAAACAATGACATCCTAATTCATGAAGCATTCCATATTTTTAGGGTCTGCATTGTAGTGAAGTGGATATTAGCTCAAAATGAGAAATTGAAGAGCCGAGTTTGAATTCCAGTTGAATTTGTTACATTCACTAATGTGCAAATATCCTTGAGGAAGGCGTGAATCTTCTCACCACTATGGGACAACTTTGGTTCTTTAACCTGGCTTGGCAGCCAGTCTATTACAGAAAGTAATGGCGACCAACTGCAGAAAAATCTTCTGCCCTGTCAGTCATATCTCAAAAGAGACATGATCACCTTAGCGTGTATCACATATGGCTCTTTAAAAGGGAAGCTGAAAAACCTTTCCCACTTGGTAAAAAGGTGCCGGTGAGGGTGCAGCTGGAAACCAGCTTGGGGCAGGTAAGTTGAAAAACTTTCTTGCTAGGTAAAGATTCAAGTGGAGGTTGGAAGATATTTCTTCCCAAAGCTTACCAACTTCCTAAACTCTGACTAAATGATCTAATATTATTTTTGGCAGTGCTTCTTCACTTATCCACAACTACTCTGAGGTATAAATCCATTGCTTCACCCTCCTATGGGTGAAAAAGCAGAACAGACTGGGTTGTATAGCTTTGGTTGGCAACTAGTCTACTGCAAAAAGTAATAGCAATCTATTATAAGAAGATCTTCTGCCTAGTCAGTTATGTATCATTCAAGATTTGATTCACTAGGCATGTATTACGACTGACTGTATACTTGGGCTTCATAGAAACATGGCAAACAATAGCTGAGCAAAGTACTAATTAATAAAGAGAGACGGGGGAAATCAATGCAAGACATAATTGATGAGGTTGAGCAAGTGGATGGCAGATCAGGATTTGGGTGCAATACCAAGAGAAAACGTGCTGAAAACTACAAGGGATAGGGGGGATGTGGAGGGCTATAATTTTTTACATCCTGAAGGGACACAGCATATAAAAAAAGAAGCTAACAGGTTAAAAAAACAAAAAACAAACAGTTTTCTAGTGTTCTCTGTTTGGTAAATAGCTGCTGCTTTTCATTTTCAGAGTTGAAACTTAGAAATTGATTAAGAAGTTGAAGTGTTTGAAACTAA
Source organism: Ascarosepion bandense (assembly GCA_037127315.1). Classification (NCBI taxonomy): domain Eukaryota; kingdom Metazoa; phylum Mollusca; class Cephalopoda; order Sepiida; family Sepiidae; genus Ascarosepion; species Ascarosepion bandense. Next base: position 64,129 of record JBBBDQ010001588.1, on the reverse strand, counting down.
AAGAAAATTTCTGCCAGAAAATAAAACAAGACACTCATGTTTAAAGTTTGCCAACTTTTGAAATAACATAATTTTTTATCTATTTGAAACTAGCAGTATAGCCTGGCATTGCTTGGGGGTAATGAAAGCTTTCCAACTAATCCATGGTCCTGGAACTCAGACTTAAGAATGTTTGTGTGAAGTTTGGTGAGAATCGGATAAAAATTGTGGATTTATATAAAGGACATACAGACAGATAAACAAACACACACAAACATCTTTCCTTTTATATATATATATATATATATATATATATATAATCAATTTTCTGCACTATTGTAAGAACTGAAACCTTGAAACTTCTGAATATCATTTCTTATGTCTTTATCTATGAGTGTATCAAATTTGATTAAAATCGGACCATTCCTTCTATCACCCAATTTTTTCGATTATCGATTTTCAGTATTTATCGAGGGTACCTTGACACAAAACCTAGCTAGGGACACTCATAGACACTTATAGTACAACTGTTTAAATTTTCAAGAAAATCGGTTCAGCCGTTTCAGAGTCTATAGGTAACGGATACACACATACACACAGAAAGTTTCATTTATAAATAAGTTTAGATAAACCATTCAATTCTTTTTAAAAGGAAGCTAAACGCATCTATTTGAGCATACAAATACTTACATTTAATTGATTTTCACATACATGGTAGAAAATATCTTCTTGTAATTAAGGCCTTAATATTTATTAAGTTTCTTGTCTCTTATGGAAAGTGAACTGATGTTACACAAGAATGACAAGATACTCATCTATTTCTACTTTGGTATCTTTTAGACACGTAACACAAACTGAGCACAACAGTAGCGTAATTTTTGCTCATCAAAATAGTGACATTCTACTCCCATAAGATAAAAATAAAAGGATTTAGAAGATGTTTAATGACAAACACAACATTACACATAAACACACTAATGAATTTTCATTAAAAAAGAAAAAAAAATCTGATGGGAAAAAATGAATGAATTATCTGACATGTTAAGAAAGACAATCGTTATACACTGAATGAATTATCTGACATGTTAAGAAAGACAATCGTTATACACTGAATGAATTATCTGACATGTTAAGAAAGACAATCGTTATACACTGAATGAATTATCTGACATGTTAAGAAAGACAATCGTTATACACTGAATGAATTATCTGACATGTTAAGAAAGACAATCGTTATACACTGAATGAATTATCTGACATGTTAAGAAAGACAATCGTTATACACTGAATGAATTATCTGACATGTTAAGAAAGACAATCGTTATACACTGAATGAATTATCTGACATGTTAAGAAAGACAATCGTTATACACTGAATGAATTATCTGACATGTTAAGAAAGACAATCGTTATACACTGAATGAATTATCTGACATGTTAAGAAAGACAATCGTTATACACTGAATGAATTATCTGACATGTTAAGAAAGACAATCGTTATACACTGAATGAATTATCTGACATGTTAAGAAAGACAATCGTTATACACTGAATGAATTATCTGACATGTTAAGAAAGACAATCGTTATACACTGAATGAATTATCTGACATGTTAAGAAAGACAATCGTTATACACTGAATGAATTATCTGACATGTTAAGAAAGACAATCGTTATACACTGAATGAATTATCTGACATGTTAAGAAAGACAATCGTTATACACTGAATGAATTATCTGACATGTTAAGAAAGACAATCGTTATACACTGAATGAATTATCTGACATGTTAAGAAAGACAATCGTTATACACTGAATGAATTATCTGACATGTTAAGAAAGACAATCGTTATACACTGAATGAATTATCTGACATGTTAAGAAAGACAATCGTTATACACTGAATGAATTATCTGACATGTTAAGAAAGACAATCGTTATACACTGAATGAATTATCTGACATGTTAAGAAAGACAATCGTTATACACTGAATGAATTATCTGACATGTTAAGAAAGACAATCGTTATACACTGAATGAATTATCTGACATGTTAAGAAAGACAATCGTTATACACTGTTACTGGTTAAATAACAACCATAATGAGTAGACAAAAATATTAATAGTATAATAAAAACAAACAAATTCTACCAGGATGTGGCGGAAGATACCTTCTACTTCTACACCAACACTCAGCATGAGTCTGCACAATCAGGCAGAAGCATATTTAACATCATTATGGGCCATAGTAATTTAGACCTTGTCGTGAGAACATGATGATCACATCAAGTTGCTTTCTTGATAGAAGACGGTTATGTTATGCTTAACTGGTTTTCACATTCCTGGCAGAAAGTACCTTCTTATATTAAGAGCCTCGATTACAAGTTCATTTTCTGGGCTAGGTTGTGTGTACTTGAAATTTGTAGTAATGTGGCAAACGGTAACTAAACAGAGTACTAAACAGCAATTAAACCAGATATTTCTTGATATAGGCCCCACAGAACATGAACAATCTATTTCTCTCTCACCTCAATCAATAGATTAAATAAAGTGCTCAATCTGAAATTCCATAAAGGTTAACCGAATCAAAAAGTGCTTAATGATTGTTGTACCACAGTCAAAACATTATGATAGCAACAACAAAGATGAGGATAATAGACCATGTGTAAATAACTGAAATTATGGTAACTCCACATCACAGGAATTCACAAAGTTGTGTACAAGACTGCAATGTTGATTAGTTCTACATATTTAGAACTTAATTCAGATATTTTCCGTTACTTGAAATTTTAGAGTTATGCAAAAGATAAACCATTAAAACTGAAAATATTACTATTATAAGAAACTAATAAAAATAATAAACAAATGATGACATTTATAGCAACAGAAATAAAGAAAAATTGCATCATGTCGGCCTAACCAGTATATAGTAGAGACACTGTTGATGCATTTTCATTTGTTAAGCAACTGAAATGGGGTTCTACAAAAAGGATACTGTGACTATCATAGATCGTGCATGTGGGCAATGACGAGGTTTTGAAAATGATGGAAACGAAAAGAAAATTAATACTGAGCATCAGGAAGAAACAGCTGAAGTTCCTGGGACATGCAATAAGGAAAGAGGGCTTGGAGAACCTGATACTAACAGGCCAGAAAGAGGGGAAAATGAGACAGGGAAAAGCAGTGGATAACATATTTGAAGGACCTAATCAGGTGGATGATGGAACGAGGCTTGCATGGTGTAACAGGAGAAGGCATGCTAAGAGCCACCAGGGATAGGGAGAGGTGGAAAGCCATGATCGCCTCTGTCCTGAGGGGACACGGCACATAGAGGAAGATATATGCCAACTGTTTATAAGAAATTATAATGTGGATATAAAGTGGGGAATCAATCTTTATTATAATCAATATGTAAACTGATCCCTCATTTTGTGGCCATGCTAGTTTCTATACATTTATGTTCGAGATTTATGGGTTTGAGCTAGTGGATGACAGAACGACGGTTACATGATGCAACAGGAGAAGGCGTGATAAGAGTCACCAGGAATAGGGAGACGTTGAAAGCCATGATCACCTACGTCCTGAAAGGACAGGGCACATAAAAGAAATATAACCAAAATAATCTACTGTCGAACATGTTTTTTCATCTGTTCACTCTGGATCTGACATGTTATTTTAACTGGGCCAACCATCTCAGACCTGACTAGTTGCTAATAGTTTATTTGTGCTCTAAAATTATTACAAAGCAAACAGGTTAAACATTAAACAACAGACTGAGCGTATGCTAAGTTGGCCATAACATAGATACATTGGTCGGAATATATAATTTAAGCGGAGCAATGCACTAAATATAAATTGTGAAAGTGAAAGTAGATTTAATAAAGAAAGTAGCTCTAAAAGTGAAAGTGGAATCAATAAATGGGTTGGAGCTTCTGCATTGAACAAAGAAAAATCTAAAAAAAGGAAGAAAAAGTCATTATTCAGCAAAATGACATTTACCAGGTCAACTGAATACTGAATAGCAAATCTGTTTTTATTTTTTATGGCTATTGTTGTACAACAAGCCAAAGAATATTTTAATAATAACCAAGCTTCTGATCAGAATAGACCCATTATCCGGCTGTATAAAGAAGAAAAAAATATCCTCTTTAATTCTTCATATTTTTTTTAAGCCATTTAATGTCAGAATAAAACAAAGAATAAGCACACAGGCCAAATTTTATCATCTGAGTTGTAAAGAGCTTAATTTCTAATTCCTTGAAATTATTTTTATGGCATTTATAAAAAAAAAAAAAACTTTTCATTACCAGAACAAATATCAAATGGCTCTACCAAATCTTTTCAAGCTGGTTTGTCATGATGCTTTCAAACAATTAATTAAATGTTCATTCTTTAATTTTATTTAATTAATTCGCTTCAGCCTAAATTTTGTTTGTGTATTCTCACCTTAGATCAGTAAAATAAAACAGCCAATTAGAGATATCAAAATCAAGCACCATAGTTGATGGTATATAAGACTCAAGGGTGTCTAAGATGCACCCAAATTTCAGCAGGTCAAATCAAGAAAAAAAATTAGTAATTAATAAAATTATTAGTAAATGGCACAGCCTAGGCTATATTTATTAGGTATGATTTTAGTTAAACAAGCCATGATTATAATTAAATGAAAAATAACAGTAAAAAAAAAACAGTAAAAAAAAAAAAAAAAAAAAAAAAAAAAAAGAACACAAGTCTGTAATAACTTTATTATATCAAAAGGTAAGAAAACAAAATAAAAATCAAGCATATGGCATATAAGATCCAGAGGAATTTTAAAAGATTTTTACTAAGAAAATGTGCATTATATGCCATCTAATACCTTAAGTATGAAAATACAAATTTTTGAGGATGGAAAATGTGATACTAAATTTTAAAGACACACACTGAAATAGCAAAAGTGCCTTCCAAAAACCAAGCAAAGTATAAATGGAAAATTTTGTGAGAAACAAAGAAAAGTATATGCTCAATTCTCATTTAATATCAATCCTCTTCTAAGGTAGTGAATGTTGGACAATTTCCTCAAAGACAAGAAAACTAGTGGCAATAGAAACCTGATCTCTACAGATGGAATACCAGGAATGAAATAGAGGGAATTGAACAAAAAGGTAAACGATACTTGTAATTTCTCAGACATTTAAGGAAAAAAAAAGGAATGGAAAATTTGACTCCCACTAAACTTATTGGAAGCAAGAAAGGAAACAGTGAGTAAACTAAAAAGCTTGTGTAAATAGCAGAACAAGGAGAAAAAGGGACAGAAAGACCAACATTGCTATGAGCTACAAATGAGAGGAGGCTGTGGAGAGCCATAATCGTCCATTTCCTGAAGGAATGGGACACACAAAAAAAAAAAAATTTTTGTCAACTCATTTTTCTCTTTTTGTAAAATTAGCATCTTGGTTTCAGCCCCCTTCCTACCATGGCAATGCGGCTTCCCTGTGACTTTTTTCTAAATATTTTTGTGTCAATTGTTCTAATGAACTTTCCACTATGGTACTTATAAATTTAAGTGCTGCAGTAAATTATTGGAAAGTCTTGATCAATTTGCTGCTGAAATGGCAAGGTGTAACTAAGTTCTATGCTAACAGTTTGTTGTGTTGCACTTTTCACTTGTAGAACGCACTTGCTTCCCAGTCAACTTTGATCTTCAGAAAATTAAAGTCAATGTCAATCATTACCTACCATCTACTTAATTATTATTCTTTTATTGTCCCCTCTCCTGAATAGTAGTTTTTCTCATCTTCATGTGTCCTAGTGGCTTTATTGCCTTACTTGGGATGAAATAATAATAATAAATTATAGTAGTTAACTACATTTTTCATTGAATAATTTCTGATGTTCATTTTCTATTTTATTTCATTTTCTACCATATACTTTTGACTTAGCTTCAAAAAGACTTAAAAACTGAGTCACCAGTGTTACAAGTTTGAAAACTCCACTTCTAAGATTAATTAATATACTTTAGTATTGTATCCTCATCTTTCTTGTTGTGATCATAGCATTCCAGCCATTATCTTTTGACCTGTTTCCTCATATAAGTAAACTTTGAACAGAACGGATATCATCTACAAATTTCCTTTTTTTTTTTTTTTTTTTAACTTTCACCACACTCTCTTCCAATTAGAACTATTCACAAGCTCAGAGGTAAGACAGATTTGACATTTTGATTGGCAAATTTTTCTTATTTAAGAAATTAAGAAAATTATCTATTTAAGTCTGTAAGTTGCATTGTAACATAGGATGTAACAGACGAGAGAAACTATGTCATTTTGGCAATTACGTTGACTTGCTATTTAGTTTCACTGTTTTTGTGTTTTGGCGAAGTTTTGTGGGTGAAGAAAACAATGGAAAAATCAAGAGAACAAAAATAAAAAGAACATTGTTTTTCTTTCTCTAATTATTTATGTAATTAAAAAGTCTTATTTCCTCAAACCAAAGTTCTATGATGAGATCAAAATGAAATAACACCTTTCAATCTGTCAACAATAGTTGTTTTAATCTTTTCTGCAATCATCATCATTTAACAGCCATTTCTATGCTAGCATGGGTTGGACTGGGTTTTCTTGATGGCTCCCTAATTGAACCATCATGAAATATTAGAGCTGGTTTTACAGTTCTATGCCCTTACTAACATCAAGCAGTTTAGGATACTGGAAACTAAGTGTTTTTAATTAAACATCATTTTTAGGAGGATTACCTACCAACGTTAGAGTTCAGCCTACCCCATTTGAGTAGGTGTAGAAGTTTCAATTTTAGAGATTTTCTTCTTAGACAAGTTGCTATCCAAAGCTAAAAACTGTTACCCTGCCTAACTTTTTCTTTTCTGTTTGGGGGTTAGCTATTTGCCTATAGCTAGGATTCTAACATGTGCTACCAACCCAGGTCATGATGGCCCTGGAAACAGCAATTTAAAAGCAATTCCAGACTCAGAGGCCTTACTGCTGGATGTAGTTTATCATTATACCCAGGGCATAAAGTATTAAGAAAAAAAAAAATCAGGTATAATAACCAGATTTATTCAGCAAAGCAATCCTCAGAAATGGCTGTACATTTACTAATAATTTTATTAATTATTAATTTTTTCTTTATTTGCTCTGCTGAAATTGAGGTGTGTCTTATACACCTGTGAGTCTTATATACCATCAGATTTGAGGTAGGATGTCTAAATTGTTCTAGGCTCTGAAAACTTTGGGACAATGGCTCTCCCCAATTTCCTGTCTTTTTTTATCTCTCTATAATTACCAAGATTTATAATTGGCAAACAATCTTAACACTATGTTGATGGCAGATTCAGAAAAGAAACTACAAAACCTCAGAGAAAGCATAGTGAAGTTAAGCAAAAAGATAGAACTGTTGGACTTTTTACATACATTGTATACTGGGTAGACAGCCATGGGCTAACCGATTTTATAGTTCACCAATTAAAGGCTTAACCAATCAGGAGGCTCAAAATATTCAATGCCATGTGTATAAAAGACAGCTGTATTTTTCTGAATATTGCCGATCTAAATCCGATTCAGTTGAGTGTCTGTTAATTAATCTTTGATGTTGTTTCGTTGAACAGATTATGTGCTGCACTTTATCTATAAACTATGGCGGACATTGTCAACACTAACTGTAAAAAGTATAGTTATCAGTAAAATGAGAGCTACTGACTGGAAATGCCAGAATCAAGCATGTATTGAACAGGTGAAGAGGCTCATCCCTTGTTCCCTGTTTAGGATGTGGTTTCTGGTTTTCTCTTTTCCAATCTTTTCACTTTCACATAGCCCCCTGCATATCAGTGGTGTTACCGCCTTGCTCGGGGTGATATGATTTAAAAAAAAAAAAAAAAAAAAAAAAGTGCAGAAATTTAATTATCTGGGCAGTGTTTTAACTGATGAAAGAAAATCAAATGTAGAAATCTTAAGGTGCATTGGAATAACAAAAGATGCTTTCCAAAAGCTAAATAAAGTATTAAGAAATAGAATGATTTGATTAAAAATGACTGCTTATCTGCAATGTATTATGTATCCTCCTAATTGGCAGTGAATGTGGGACAATTTTCTTCAAATGACTCAAAAATATACATGAAATATTTTGAGTAAATAACTTTAAGAATGGCACCCCTAAAGCTAACAATATGGCCGAGATACATAGATGACACCTTGATACGCTGACCTCACTGGGAAACTGTACAAATACAGTTGAACTATAGGAATTCAATGAGTGTTTTAATTTTTTTCAATGAAAAAAAAATATCAGCTAAACTTTCTGGCTAATAACTTTCACTGAAAATAGGTTCAAAACATCTGTATATATCACAAGCCGCCAACCTTCACTGGACAATATGTGAATTTCCTGCAACACCAGTCAAAAGTCCTAAGTGACAAACCAGAGACATACCACGAGACATGGTCAGCATCAAACATACCCTTCAGATCAAACATGACATCAGTAGATCAATCAAGGAGGAGGGAAACCAGAAAATTGCTACGGCGTGTCTACCTTACAAAAAGGAATCAGAAAAGATACCAAAGATTTGTGGTCCATACAACATTAGGACATTTCGCACATATATAAATCAACCATCCCACTATGCATAGAATACTATTGTCATATCTGGTCAGGCGCCCCTGCCATTCATCTCAGTGTTCTTGACAGGCTCCAAAGACGAATCTGTAATGTGATTCATCCTGACCTGGCAGCTTAACTTCTATCACTTTCTCATTAGCAGGATGTGGCTTCCCTCAGTCTCTTCTATAAATATTTTCATGGCTTCTGCTCTGACGGACTTGGGTCACTGGTGCCCCTTCCACAAGAATTTACTTGGGCAACCAGACTGGCAACAAAGTCTCATCCTTTTAAAGTTAGATCAACCAACTGCAGGTGACAATTCTATTCCATCAGCTTCTTTTCTCGTGTTTCCCACCTGTGGAACTCCTTTCCATATATTTGCTTTCCTGATGGCTATAACCTCCAGGAATTTAAATACAAAGTCAATTCCCTTCTGTTATCCACTTAACTCTAGCCCTTTCTACATCACCCCGTCTATCTTGTTCTTTTCCTTTCTCTCTACCTTTGCAACTGTCATCACTCCTGTGTTCACATCCTATTTCACCTCCTGTAACTGGTTTATTCTTGTATTCACTCTCTTCCTACCTAATATTTCAGCTCTCTTATGTAACTCCCTGCACATCAGTGGTGTTAACGCCTTGCTTGGGGTGAAATAATTAAAAAAAAAAAAATTCAGAAGCAGGTCTATTCTATAAAATTAATAAAGTAAAGCCAAACAGAACCTGACCAAAAACTAAGTGTAGTTCATTTCTTGCAGTTTTAGCAAAAAATATAAAGATGAAAATAGCTTCCCATCCTAAATGGCTGGAGGAACATAAAAAAGCCCTAATGAGAAGCTGAAACAATGAAAGCAAGCATGGCTGATCATGTATAGAGGAAAAGTGTAGCCATCACTCCCTGTGTTAAAATACTGGACAACAAAGAACACTGGAAAGTTAAACGTCTGGAAGAATTAATGAATACGCTAGTCTATGAGGACCTCCTTAGTTGGCCTAGCATAAAAATGAATACAGTATAGGAGCCACAAAGGAAAAAAAGACAAAGGACAACAAGTCTTCAATAGGAACTGCAATTAAACCTGACAGGCAGCAACAGCAGCACTAATCAGCAGGCAGGTTAGGCTTAAGGCTTCAAGCTTAACATTGAAAATTGCCTGATGGAACAATAGAATAGTAGATTAAAAGCATTGGGGCATACATTTGATGACACAGTAATTGTCAGTTCAATGCCTGAACAGTACTAAAAATGGAAACTAGACAAGATATCCCTAGACATAGTTTGGGAACAGTCTACTCACTTTGAATGAAATAAAGAATTCAGTTCAAAATTCCCTGTAGGCTATCCAGATCGATATATACCTAATAATGGCCAGAGGGAATGTCTGAAATGTTGTGATAACAGTAAAGATGGGACAATATCTGAAATATAAATAGTGTAATTATAACTCATCACAAAAATTCAGACAAGATAAAACTCAAAGCAATATACATGCTGTTCTACAGATATACTAAAAATATAATGGACAAAACTTTTATGGAAAATGAGAACAAAAAGGACACATCAGAAACATTTGTCTTTGTAGAGTCTTGTCTACCACACAAACAACACATGGTGCTTGATAATGACTGAAATGTTTGCAGTCTTCTTTATGTGGCGTGTTCTTTCAGGATGTAGGAAATCATGGACTTCAATTTTCCCCTCTCCTGTGTCGCTCTTAACACTTTTCTTAATATCTCTCACAAACCCTGGTCCACCATCTCTACTTGCTCAAGCCCATCAAGTATTTCTTGCGCTGCTTTTCACTCTCTTTCCCACTATCCATTCTTTGAGCATTAGATTCTCTAAGCCCTCATTATGTATCCCAGAAACCTCAGCTGTCTTTTCCTGATAGTGGGCATAAGTTTTTTTTTTGTCATTTGCATCCTCTCCAAAACCTTATCGCTCACATGTTCAGTCCATAGTATCCTCAGCATCCTTCTGTAGAACCACATTTGTTGCTTCAAGTCTCTTTAAAAAACTGAATAAACAGCAACTTTGGACCTGATATATATCTTATTTAATTATTTTCAATAAATTAATGGTGCTGTATTTGTACTTTCTGTTAGCATCATATGTTATAAATCAAATTTCTTTCCTATTCCATCCCTCCCAGCAGAGAATAGGCCATTGACAACTCCTCACCATTGAACTCTGTTCTGGGCTGGTTTGTTGTCATTGATGCTTCTTTAGCATCTTTTTTTACAGGTGGGAGTATTAACCCTACACAAAACCCTTTATCTTAAATAAAATGGTCTACCTCCTGGGTGGTTTTGAATTCAGAGTTTTTCCTTCTACTAGATTGGTTGCCACCCAAAGCTATAGAATCAGTGAATGTAATGAATTCGACTCTTCAATTCTTCAATCCAAAATGCTATCTATTACTCCATCATGCCTCCATATACATCAAATGAGGGATGATAATTCTTTGAGGCAGGGTGGCATAATGGATAGCAGCACAGATTGAAGAATAAGAGAGATGAGTTTGAATCACAGTCAAATTCATCAGATTCACTTATATGCAAATACCCTTGAATCCATCTCTTCTCTCTCCAGCAAAAGGTAAGTAGCAGAACAGACTGGGTCCTTTAGCCTTGGATGACAACCAGACTAGGAAAAGAATAATTCAAAAACTTCCAACTGTGGGTTAAATCACCTTACCAACATGCTATTGGTCAAATGTGGTGAGTACAGCTACAACCCTGAAAAGTGGTCAATCAAGGAAGGATTTCTTCAACAGAAGGGAGAAGGCTCTGGATTTGAATCTGAAATTCTTAGAATGACTACAGCTGAGATAATGAGTCAGACCAATTTCTTGATAAATAGACAAGATAAATCATTAATTTTTATGGCATATCAACCTTGCAGGTCATTTATTGCCAACTAAATTTTATTTATTTATTGCTGGTAATACCTTTTTCTTTCAACAATTTATTGTTTTTATATCAGTTTTATGTCGAGTAATACTTTTTTCCTTTTCAAATATCGAGATTCATTGGGATTTGTTTGTTTAAGGGCAGGGTCCCCAAGTCCTACCCTTGTTAATTAAGCGGTCACCTATCTAAGTACTGACCAGGCTTTGGTGATCGAGTGAGAATCGGTGTATTCAATGTGATATGGCCGTAAGCACGCACATCTGTCACTAAATGCTTACAACACCTGGTATTCCCAAGCAGTCACCCATCTAAATACTGACCAGGCTCAATGTTGCTTAACTTCAGTGATCGAGTGAGAACCAGTATATTCAACGTGATATGGCTGCGAGCCCAATTTCTGAACAGTAAAGAAACTAGTACATATTCATGTCATACAGTTGGTTGTCCGGAGTTAAAGCAATCTGAAAAAGTGAATTTCTGTGTGAAGAGTAGTGAATTTGCAAGTAAAATGAAAACCCTTTCAAAAAAAGCAAGAAGACATGCATGATGATGCAAGAAATGGGTAGTCAAAAATCTCCAAGAACATGTGCAAAGGTTGGCAAACTTGAACCTTCATTCCTGCAATATGATGGAGTGTCGAAAAGGATAGTTTTTTTTTCCTTTGACACCGCTATTATTTTAACTACCTTCACTCCTTGGCCATGTGTATTGCTTTAAAAACTGACGTTTAAATTAGAATAAAACCTCAACATATAATGAAAGTAAATTATTAATTTTTTTTCAGAATTGACAGCAAAAATATTAAATACAATTTATTAGATTGTTTATTCACAAGAATAATCTTATATTTACAACATTCTAAAAACGAATACAATATAATATTTATCAGTAATTTATGAAGAAATAAATATTAAATTTTTTTTTATTCATAAATTTATAAACATTTACTAAATTATGTGAACCAACTATAAGTAAATCCTTATTTATTATTTTATAAAGTTTGAATCTTTTCGCCAATTGCTTATTAGAATGGTTGGCATATATACAATAGTGTTCGTCATTTTTGTTGTCAATTCTCGAGAACAAAGAAGCTGTATAAATTCACTTCCATGTGTTCAGACTTTATTAAAGTTTTAATAATTGCTTTTTGAAACAAATATTGCTGAGGAGTGAAGGTAGTTACAACAATAGTTGTGTCAATGGAAAAAAGTTATTTTGATTTTCCTTTTTTCCTTAGCAGCGCAAAGGTCCAAGTTTACACAACGGTTGAATTAAGAGATGGTTACAAGAATCACTTCAAAGAAAAAAATGCAAACTAACAATGCTCCTGTGCATGATGAATTTTTAAGTTGCTGCCTAAAAAAATACATTACAAAAATGGGCCATTCACCTTATTCACCAGATTTGGCTTTTACTCTGAGAGGACAATGATTTGCTTATATACCTGATATCCATCCACACATGACTATGTAACTGAAAGGTATACTAGAAAACAAATTCTAAGAATTTTTCCACCAATGGCACCCTTGTTCCAAAAAAATGCATTGCTTCATAAGAAAATACTGAAGGTGAGAGCAACCAATATTAGTCAGGTAAGCAAATTGCTTTCATGTGAATATTCCAGGAGTTACATTGTCGCGTGTTGTTTATACAAGAAAGGATAAATAATCACATGAAGGGATGGTGAAATGTTTTTGACCCAACTTACTTCCAGAAATATAAAACGGAATTTATTTTGAAATTCTTTTATTATTACACAGCTTTTCAGCACACCTTCATATTATCGCAGAACTTTTCGGCATATTGTTTATCACACAACTTTTCAGTACACACTTTCTCACAGAACTTTTTGCAATTACCTTGTATTATTGCAAAACTTCTTGGCACCCTTTTGTATTATCACAGAACTTTTTGGCACACCCTTGTATTCTTGCAAAACTCCTCTTGCAATATTTATCGTATTGTTCTGGTTATTCAAATTCATTGATTAACCCTTTATTCTTCTTTCTTGTAACACTTCCTCGCACTTCCCGACTGTGGAATTCTCTTCCAAAAGATTGCTTCCCCGACGGCTACAATCTCCAGGAGTTTAAATGTAAGGTCAATAGACACCTCCTAACACACTAACCTGCTCCCATTCTATCAAGCACTCTTCCCATCTGCCCGACACTCATCCTCGCTATCCTTACTCATCTATCACCTTTCTCCTGACATTCCCTATGTCTATCCACTCCTTCTCTTTACCTTCCCCTATGTAGCCCCATGCGCAATAGTGGCAGTGGAATGCCTTGCTTGGGGTGAGATGATTAAAAAAAAAAAAAATAAAAAAAAATAAAAAACACCTTTCTGAGACTTTACACTAGTTTCCATATGATTTTTGCCATCTGTACATCTTCTGCTTCAGTAACTATTCCCAGAAAGAAACTAATTTCTCAGCACCCCCACTGTATTTTTTCTATTGCAATGTTTTGCCACTTTCTAAAGCTTTCTTTGTTGTACACCGAGATAAGCCGTAGGTCCCAAATGTAAAATTAACTGTCTCTTCTACTTTTCAAATCTTATGATCAACATTAATCTGGCAAGGAAAGGAAAGAAAAGGTCATAAGCAAGCATCTTCAAAGGACTTTGCAAGTCTTTAATATTTTCAGTAACTGCCTGAGTAAGCTAAAAAGGATAATTTATTAAATTTCCATTTTTCAACCCAAGTCTTTGTTTGATCTCCACTGGTCCAAGACTCAAATGAATGAGAGTTAATCTGACAAGACTGACAGAAAGATAATTCAGGCTGATAACCACAGCAGAGACACAGGGTGAGGAAGATAAATAAAGACAGAAGTGATCTGAGAAGAGAGGAAGAAATCACAATAAATAAATAAAATATCTTAGTTCAAAGTATTGACCAATCAAACCAAAAATGAAGTATTGCTATCATACTTGGGCTGGAGCTCATTAATACTTACTTTCCAGCTTCAACAGAGTTTAAAAGCATTTACACAGCCTTGTTGGTGATGAATTATTTTATACCTGACAACCCCTTTCCCATATATATATATATATATATTTATTTCTGTTTATGTCATATTTACGCTTTCACACCCTGATTGAGTACTCTGGAAGAATGGTAGACTTTGAAAAACAGTAGCTACTCTAGCATCTACGCATCACTCATTCAGTAATGAATTAGAGCACTCTGGCTATTGTCATACGATACGCTAAAAGTCTGCCTCCTCCTACCGAGTGCCCATAGCCCTGAGGTAGAATCTCTGACTGACTGCAATTTGGTCGGGTTTCAATCCTGGGTTAAATAGCAATCGGAGACTAACCGTACTGATGAGCTGTGATACAGTGAAACAGATCTATCTGCAGATGACTATATATATATATATATATATATATATATATATATATATATATATATACACAAAAATCTAGAGTGAGCCAAAACCTACCGCGGTTTCACACTACGGATCGTCAGGGCAAAGCCTTTGCCCTGACAATCCATAGTGTGAAACCGCGGTAGGTTTTGGGCTCACTCTAGATTTTTGTCTGTCTTTGCTCTACTTTTGTATATTTTCTTTTGTACTTTGTATCGAGCACTTTTTCTTGTGTTTGGTTCCGTTTGGGTTTTTTTCTTTACTGCGGAGTATTGAATGTTTTGTTCTTGTTCCGCGGGTTTCTTTTTTTCTCCCCATTTATCCGACGTCTTAGTGCACCGGATTGTAACGGATTTAGGTTCTGCTTGTTAATGGTTTTTTTGGAGGTTTATTTTAGTATAAATTTACAGCCTACATACTTACAGAGTCTATTTAGTTATTATTTTTTATATATATATATATATATATATATTATGGTTATATCATGTTGAATACACCAGTTCCTGCTCAATCATCGAAGTTAAGCAATGTTGAGCCTGGTCAATACTTAGATGGGTGACTGCTTGGGAATTCCAGGTGCTGTAAGTGGTGGTGCGTTGGATGTCGGCTTGGAAAGGGAAATCAGTGAGCTGAGTTCCAATTCCAGTTGAACATTCTACATTCACTTACACACTGGTACCCTTGGGAAAGGTATTAATCCATCCCTTCCCCCCCAGTTATGGGATAAATAACTGAGGTTTGCTGTTCATGCAATCTGTAACAAACTTCTGCACAGGTTGTTTGCTATCAGCAGTTCCGAAAAGTGTGGATGGTGCTACACAAGCCTTCACCACTAAGCATTTCTTTGTGTGGCAGTCTGAGTTAGACACTCATACGCCAAAATCGAAGGGAGAGTTCATAATAATAATAATTATATATATATATATATATATATATATATATATATATATATGTGTGTGGAGAAATACACAAATCACATATCTAATGCAAATCAAAGTATAAAAAGGTGAAGCGTAGGGAGCTGGTTAATTTTTCTTTTACAGTTTACAGGATTTATACAGAATTATCATCAGAATTATCAGAAGGTTGGTTGTTGGCAGGTTGGAATTGTGTGGAATAGTGTGGAAGAATAAAACGTACATTTTTCATGATAAAATAGAAATTTATTAAAGGAAATGAATAACAAAAATTCGTAGAAATTAAATGTGCAATTAGTTTAGAGTATAAAGAGCTGTAGAAAATGTTTATAGTAGTAATTGTTGATAGAGATAAGGAGAAAGAGAACAAGGTGCGACCTGATCTTATCTTAGGGTCAATTTAATGTTCAAGTTGCATTTTGTTTCTTGGTCTTGCAAATTGCTACCATTGGTCAAAAATCAATTTAACACCTACATGCGAAATCTGGCTAAAACTTTTTCTTTAAGCAGATGGTCAATCCTTTTCCTATTTGGGAAAAACCAGGATTTCACACATCATTGTGAATTTTTGTGAAAGATGAAGGTTCAATTTCTTATCTGCTACAGAGGAACAAAAGGAAAGCTCAAAAGTAGTTTGAAGTTACTTCTGATCTGGAAAAGCCATTGTTCTGATTTCAGAATTAGAGGGGCCGAATTTGTCTATATCCCTGTGGGTTAAGGCAGAATTCATCTATATCCCAGCAGGATATGCCTGCAAGCTGCAGGAAAGGGCACAGTTAGCCTAGTCCACCTAAGTTAAAGGCCTTGGCGAAAGTGAGCAACCTTTTCCTTCGGTTGCTGTTTACTGACTAATGACTAGAGCTTGGGTCACTATCTGGAGTAATGTCATGAAGTACTTATCATGTAACCATGTGACTTACCTTGACCAATGAGAGATAAGCACTTTTTGTATCATATTTTTAAGGAAAATGTTCTTATGAGTTACGTTCCCTCATTTCACCAGCTCAGACGTTTACAGCTAAAATCCACCATGCCATATACACAGGAGTGAACCACCCACATTCATTTTGTATTACATTTATAAGGATAAATTCCTATTTGGGCAGTGTCCTTCTAAGACCTGCTACATTGAGTTTTTTTTAATGGCCTTTCAACTTCTGTGGGTTATTTAATACCACAAAAAAGTGTATTTTTAGAGTAGATTTTTTTATTATTGAAATTTTTGCTTATGGTAAGAAGGTTGATTTAATCAGATATTGAAAAATTTTTTTTTTTTTTAGTCAACTCAAGATGTCTTCTGGTTTTGTATTTTTTTTTTTTTTAAAAGGTGCTTTAAAATGAAAGAAAGGTTTGGTTCATTTTGTTTTATGGTATATCAAACTCAATAGATTATTTAATATCGACAAACTTTTACAACAGATTTATATGAATAGAATATGTGTTCTTTGTAAGAACAGTTTGTAGATAAAATTTCATTGAAGTATTTTTGTAAAAAAGTTCTCTCAAAAATCTAATGTACTACTGGCATATTTATTTTTTCTTAAAAAATATATTCCTATTAATATTTTTTGTTTCTTTAAAAATGTATTGTTGGTAATATTTTTATTCATAAATATATAGATGGTAATATTTTCTTATATGGTAAATATTATTGTGTATTCAGTTTTAAACCATAAAATCTTCGGTAGTTATAAAGAGAGAGGCCTGGACTTAAAAAATGTGTATGATATTTGTGCAGTAGCAATGTTTGTATAAGTGTAACATTCGATTAGGCACCTGTCACTCTCAACAGACCATGGAGTTTCGCTCTGAATATTATTTCAATTATACCATCTAGAATCTGGTTTCTCACCTCTACAGTGCACAAGACCTGGGTAGGTAGATCTAGATGTCAGACTGTTGCCCATGCATTAAGTAGCCCTCTCTTGAAGCCAGTGAAAACAAATGCCAATACCCAAAGTGATAGTGCTGCTTTAGGATTTGCAACAACTAAAATAGGTAGCATGTGTAACTACAGAAGAAAATGCTGTCAACTAGATATTGATTTTCCACACTAACTCAAACTAAATGTTAGAAAACGAGCTCGTCAATACTAGAAATAGCAATAACAGAGATGATTATTTCTTACAGCAGAAGGTGCAACCCAAAATGCCAAATACAGGTGGGCGATACTAGAATCAAGCAAGTACAAAAATTTAAATACTATGAAGTGTTCTAACAGGAGATGGAAAGTGCAACACAGAGATCCGAAGACAAATTGGCATGGCAAAGGACACTTCCAGAAGCTGAGTAAAGTACTATGACACAGGAAAATTTCACTAGAAACAAAGAAAAGAGTGCTGGATTGCTATGTGATGTCAGTTCTTCAATATGGCAGTGAATGTTGGACAATATCATCGAAAATGAAAGAAAAACTTGAAGGAGCGGAAATGTGGTTCTACAGAAGGATGCTGCGGATATCATTGACCAAGCATGTGAGCAATGATGAGGTTAGAAAAAATGGCAATGAAAAGAAAATTAATAGTGATCATCAGAAAGAGATGACTGAAGTTCCTGGGACATCCAATGAGGAAGGAGGGTTTAGAGAACCTGATGCTCACAGGCCAGATAGAAGGAAAAAGTGACAGAGAAAGGCAGCAAATAACATATTTGAAGGCCTGATCAGGTGGATGACAGAACGGGGTTTATGAAATGTAACAGGAGAAAATATACTAACAACCAACAGGGAAAGGGAGACGTGGAAAGGGCACATAGAAGTTTCGACCAACATTAACTGCTCTGTTAATAAATGTTAAATGTTTCCTGTATAGAAACAGCTGATCATAGCAGTACATAAAAATAATTGACTTAATAAAGAAAAATTAAAATATTAAAATGTATTTTTTTTCTTTTTAAAATATTATCCAGATTCTTTAAATTTTCAATTATTTTCTTGTCAGGAATTTTTTTGGCAAATTTAATTTTTCTTTCAATGTTTTTATTACAAACTTTCAACTAATTTTTTTCATCTTATTCTTACTTGCTTTTCATCAAAACTTTCTCAGTCAACTACAGTTGAACCATTAGAACTGATTCATATGAAATAGAAAGAAAGTAGCTTCCATGAGAGACTTGAACCTGTATATCCTGGAAATCCAGCTTTCAATGATAATGTTTTACGTCAATAATTTATTTTCAGTGTCTACTTTTTTTCCACTTCTTATTAAGTGCCATACGTGATACACGCTTGGGCGATCATGTCTTTTTTGAGACATGACTGACTGGGCAGAAGATTATCCTGCAGTAGGTTGCCATTGCTTTCTGCGGTAGACTGGTTGCTGACCAAGGCTATAGAACCCAATCTGTCCTGTTATTTAACCCATAACTGGAAGGAAGAGACGGATTAATACCTTTCCCAAGGGTATCTGCGCGTAAGTGAATACAATGGATTCAGCTGGAATTCGAACTCGGCTCCCTGGTTTCTCGTTCTGAGCCGATATCCACTGTACCACAACGCACATAAACTTAGAACAGTGTAAGTCCCAAAATTGGGGCCACTGCAAATGATTTAATGTCTAAACTTTGATTCATGGATTTACAGAAATCAGATTCTGTCAGACAGTTTAGTGCCAGACATGATACACAATTAGGCAATGATTTCTCTTTCAATCCATAACTGATGAAAAAGAAAAATTTTCCCGCAGCAGGTTGCCATTTCTTTTGCAGTAGACTAGTTACCAACTAAGTCTATAGAACCCAATCTGGCCTGCTATTTAAACCATAGCTGGAGGGAGGAGAGATGGATTAATATCCTTCTCAAGGGTATTTGCATGCAAGTGAATGCAATGAAATCAACTAGAATTCAAACTTGGCTCTACCAATTTTCCATTCCAAGCTGATATTCATTGCACCACAATGCAAATCCATGAGATTAGATTAATTCCTGACCACTGAAAACCCCTTTTATTACTTAATTTCATATATTTTCAATGGAATTTTATAATGAAATGCATTATCAATTATATTGATGACCTAATTACTTCATGGGGATTATCCTAACTTGTCTCTCAGGATGCCTGCTATTCAAGACTATAAAAACAAAGTGACAAACTTCTCCTCTATTTTTTGCTCTAGAATGTGGTGTATCCAGACTTCTTCCATGAACAGCAGACATCTTAAATTTCACCCAACCATGTGGTACACATACACACCACATAAGTATAGACATGTAAATATAATTTTTTTTTTTTAAACATTTCACCACAAGTAAGGAAAAAATGCCACCAACATGAGTTGGTTGACTGATTTTGTTTAGCTGCATATCAACTTCTATAGGTTAGTTCGTACCAAAATCTAAATATCTTGAACACAAGTTTTATGGCTTTAACTACAGATAAAATGTATTGTTGATAATTCTACTATAAAATTTATTGTTGGTCATATATATATATATATATATATATATATATATATACACACACACACACACACACACAAATGTATATGCTGGTATTTTTACTATGAAAATATTTTTTTACACTTTTATAGTGTCTTTTTGTTTGTTTGCTTGTTTGGGGCTCACTTTTTGCCCATATCTGGGGCCCTAACAGATGCTACCACCCTGGATCAGGGTGGACTAAGGAACAGCAGCAATTTAGGAGGTGGTTCTCCATTCTTCAAAACCTTGACACTTCCCAGTAGTGGCCTTGCTGCCAGACATAGTTTATTATCACACCCAGGACTAAAGGTATAAGAAAGCAAAGACTTTAGCAGGGAGAAAACACAATGAAAGAATGGATTTCAGGAAAGCAATATTGTGATTGACTTTGCGTTTAAATTTTCAAAGATTGTAGGTGGCAGAAGAGCAAGAAACAAGAAGTTCCTTTACATGAGCTATGTTGTACTTTATATAAATGCATATACAAATCCTTGAGTTCTTGAATTAATTTCTTTTGGAAAGTTATTTTGATTAGCACAAGTTGTAACACTTTCTCTACAAACTGTTGGCCAGCAGCAACATCATTCAATACAAAGTCATGTGTACATTGATACTTGATAACTGGGACCTGATTTGTGTCTCTTATTTTTTTTAATCTTTCACCCCAAATAAGGTGATAAAGCCACTAAGGTACAGAGGGTGACAGAGTAAAAGAATCTGAGAAAAATCATTAAGGAGATACAATAAAACAACAATTGTTAAAAACACAGAAGATAATGAGTGAAATTGCATTTATATTTTTCAAGATAAAAGTTGACTAAGAAGCAAAACCTGGAAGAGAGTTCCCCAAGTGTTGTGGAGTAGTTTTCGCACTGAAAGTTATAATCATGCTATGTCAATTGCTAATCGATGTAACGCACCCTAAATGTTAGGAACTTGGTAATCTTCCACTGAAAGCTGACTCCTTAGTATTTGGCTAACTGCTGACTAATATCAACTGCCTAGTAGTTCTACTGAACTCTAATAGAACTTCTAAGAACTCTTATGAACTTCCCAAGAACTTCTAGATTTAACAGGAAGTTAACTGTTATTAATATAGGAGGGAGAGTCCATTATCTGAGGAATAGGTGTGTTTCACCATAACACCAAGTGAGAATTGTGATAGAATTAATTGTTAGCATAGAACTTAGTTATAAAATGATTAGGCTTTGTTGCCAGTCTCATAACGTGCTGAAATTTACCAAACCCAGGTACTATAGTTCATCAGAACAATTACCAGGAAGTATTTATAGAAAGGCACAGCTATGCTATGGCAGCAGGAAAGAGAGTGAAACCAAGATGCCAATTCTATTAAAAACCAATTCAACTGTAAAAGAAGGAAACATAGCTGTTAATCTAGTAATGTACTTAAATTTATCAAGTCAAGGTACTAATGCTGACCTTCCACCAATCAGAAAGCAACAATTGCTGAGATACCAGTTCAGAACCAATAACATAACAGATACTTTGAACTTTGTGAAGAATTTTTAGATATATAGCAGAATCACCAAACATGTAAGCAATACTGAATGCATGAAGAAGGTGTAAGATTCAGGTAAGTAATTCTATAGCACAACACATCAAACTGATTTTCCTTGCAGTCAACCTAGCAATTGATTCAATATTATTGTTTAACTTCATGTCAGGGGAAAATATTAATCTGAGAAGGTGCAGTGATTTGCAACGTGTTCTCTTTAATAATATTATTGCCAATAAATTTACACTTATCACAGCCCAAATGCTTACTTAAATTTCTAACTACTAGAAATTTTTTTTTCTGATTTTAAGCGCATTTCTACAATAACGACCATGTCAGTGCACATCTATATCTGTAGGATTTTCTGTGTTTTTCAAATATGTAATACAAAAAGTGAATATTTGAATTTAATACTTAAATCCAGTCACTTGTATAGGTCATAAAAACAGTATAAGAATTTGAAATTCATTTTTATAGTAAAATCCATTCACATGTTAATCAGTTTTAAACCATTTCTATATCAAAATATTTTATCCTAAACTTAAAAAAAATAATTCAGAAAACAAATTTGTTACTATTTGCTGAATTACAGTGAATTAAAGTGTCGATGGATTTGTTTAATCAGTCCGACTTGCAATAATTTACAATGCATTTTTTATAGTAAAATCATTTGCTAAGAATCTCTATATAGACTTTTTAGTTTTTGTAATATTACAATATTATGAAAGTGACTAAATGTTTATTGTACTTAGGAAAAATACATCTGCATATTTTTTAGAATTTTTTTTTTTGCAAGATATTAGCCAATGAAACAATTTTTTGATAGCCTAATAGAAATGAAATTATCTTTTAAATACTTAAAGGTTAATTATAACCAACATTTGTTTAGATTTTGTTCTCTTTTCTAGCATTTATATACAATTCCATTAGTAAAAAAAAAAAAAAAAACTTGTCTGAAGAAGTCCTTCTGAAAGAAGAAACATATCACATAGGAGTTATTCATTTCATCATTCAAACCACTAAGACACAAGAGGTTACTCAGAGAGAAAGAAAATGAGAACACATTAGCAAGGAGAAATAATAAATAAAAGAACAGGATTCAAGTAGAAAGAAAATGGCAACTGATGTTGCCTCCATAGTCTTTGAAGATCGTTAGTGATAAAAAAACAAGAAGACAGAAAAGAGTCCCACAGACAAGAAGTGCAAAGAAAGAAACTATCAGAATAGAACTCAGATTTACATCTAACCATTTTAATAATAAAACAAGGAAAACTAACTGCCAATCTAGTACTATAGCTAAATTCCTTAAATTGAGCTAATATGGCGTTATGCTCATGAGAACAATTTTCATGAAAATATAGAAAGGGCAGAGGAAAGCCACATTAAGAGAAAATGACTGAAGTTTAGATGATAGATTAGAATCAATAACAGAGACCATTCTTAGGATTTTTTTTAAGAAAAAAAAAAAAAAAAAAAAAAAATATATATATATATATATATATATATATTTTCTAAACATATGCTGTTAAATATAATAGACAATGAATGTCTATTATGTTTAATCATGAGCCGTTCTAAACGTCGTATTTTGGCTTTAATTTTAGTTGAAAATAAAAACAAAAATTCTCCAACATTTGGATAATTATTGATTTTCTTCTAAGCTTTTGGCTCACAGTCTAAATAACCTCTCTGAAGATGGCTCATGTGAGCCGAAAGCTTAGAAGAAAATCAATAAATAATTATCCAAATGTTGGAGAATTTTTGTTTTTATTTTCAACTAAAATTAAAGCCAAAATACGACGTTTAGAATGGCTCATGATTAAACATAATAGACATTCATTGTCTCTTATATTTAACAGCATATGTTTAGAAAATTATTTGCTGCCTCGATATACTAAATATATATACATACACACACACACACACACACATTTGAGGAGAATTGTGGCGAAAAATGACAAACTTTAAAGATAGTTTCATGATATCTCTTAAAAAAAAACAAAAAAAAACGATTGAAACAAAAGTTTCAAAGATAAAAAGATCTGCTAAAAAGAGGAAAACCCCAGGCAAACCTTTCGTTCGAAAGAACTAGTCATGGGTATATATCAGAAAAAAAACTTAAAAATGAGGGATGAAAAATAGGTAATGTTCAGAAAAAGGGGGATGAGGAAAAAAATTTCCGTATCATAACCCTTTACCAGGAGACCTGAATAAATCCAATTGAAGCTTGAGATCTTTGTTTGCACAGAGAAGGAGAGTTTAACTGTATCATCAAAGCCTTCAGAACAATGAGAGAGAATGGAGAACGACCTCCTAGCTTTGTTGTTCTTTCACTTCCTTAAAGATTTGCATCCTCCACTTAAATTTGCTATGGAAGTTGAAAAGAACTATCAACTTCCCTTCTTTGATGTTTTTGGTTTCCAAAAATAACAATTCTTTCATTACTTTGGTGTATAGGAAACCCACTTTTTTAGGCTTATATCTAGATTGGGAATCTTGCTCCTAGGACCTGAAAGATCTGTCTTATTAGAACCCTAACACACTGCATTCATGATCTGTTCTAGTGTAACTTTTGATAATGCAATAGAAAAATACTCCTAATATTGTCAAAGAAATAGTTATCCTCTGCTGATTCTAAAATAAAACCTTTTTGGAAGAATGAGAATAAGAGGTTTTGGTCATTAAAATGACCCGTCTATTTGAAGCTACCATGGATTGGTCCTGATGGCCAATCTTTTGTTGACAAGGTATCATCTATTATTTCTTGTAATTTTGGGGCTCTGACTCCAGGTGTAATTTTCTCTACACAAACTGTTTTTCCTTGATTTCGTAAGGGCGTCCTGCCTATCTTACAGTTTGAGTAATGTTGTTTGTAAATTTAAATGTTCGTGTGGTGCCAACTATATAGACCACATGATCCAAAGATTGGAGGTTCGAGTGTCACAGCATGTACCCCACTATTTGTGAGCACCACCCTACTTCTCAGTGTTCACAAATGTTTGAATCTGTCATTGATGAACATTTGTTGACTATAAAGGAATGCGGTCCCTCTTACTCTGCGGATTGCTTTTCTCTTTTGCACAGAGGTCGTTCTCAATTCTACCTCATTGTCCTGGAGGCTTTTGATGATTCAGTCAAACCCTCCTTCTCTGTGCAAACAAAAAGATCTCAAGCTCCAATTTGATTTATTTGGGTATCTTGTAAACACTTATGATGGGGATTTTTTTCTCTCCCCACCTTTTCTGAACATTACCTATTTTTCATCCCTGAATTATAAATTTTCTTCTGACATCTACTCATGATTATTTTTGTTGGACGAGAGGCTTACCTCGGGTGTTTCTTCTTTTTTTTTTCTGAAACCTTTTATCTGTTTGAATTGCTTTTTTTTTTTTTAAGTGATACCATTAAACTATATGTTTTTATAGTTTGTCATTATTCCCAATGGTCTTCCTCCTTAATTATGTATTAGCATTTTGTTGTACGGAAAAAAACATACACACATATATATATATATATATATATAAAATAAAACAAATTCCGATGTTCAAATTCGTTGAATAGCCATTTCTACGAGAAATTCCTCGTGTCATCAACAACAAATTTTTTTATTTCAAAAAGCCAAGTCACAAAATGTTCAAAGATATTTTACCATCAAAGTTAAAAAAAAAAATTTCATCAGGAAAATTGAAGGGTGGGATTAATAAGAAAGCAGACAGAAATCTATGTCTATTAGATTTTTTGACAGCCTCTACTCCTTAACTCAGTCTAGAGTTAAAAGTTGAAATTTAGCCTTGTCTGGTGAAGGAAATGGTAGGGGGGAAGAATAAAAAGAAAAATGAAGGAAGAAAAATGAAGGAAGTAAAATGGAAGAAAGTAAAGGGGGAAGGGGCGGTTGACAGGGAAAAAAGTTAAAAGAAAAGAAAAAAGAAAAAAATCTATTTCCATAGAAACTTATCAATGTGTTAAAAATAAATCATACCAAGTTTGTCTTTAAATAAATGGAAATAGATATTTTCTTTTTTTTCTTACTTCCCTGTTAACCACCCCTTCCCCCTTTTTACTTCCCTTTTATTCTCCCCACCTACCATTTCCTTGACCAGACAAAGCTAATTTTCAACTTTTCACTCTCAACTCAGTTAAGGAGTAGGGGTTTTCAACAAATCTAAAAATAAAAATAGACAGTTTTCTATCTGCTTTCTTATTAATCCCATCCCTTTAATTTTCCATGATGAAAATTTTTTTTTGAACTTCCGCCGGTAAAATATCTATGCTCATTTTGTCATTTAGCTTTTTGAAATAAAAAAATTTGTTGCTGATGACATGAGGAATTTTTTTATAGAAATGGTCATTCAACAAATTTGAACATCAGAATTTGTTTTATTTTATAATTGGCTCTGTAATTTGAATATAAACTGCATTGAGCCTTCCACCTTGATCAGTTAATATTAATGTAATTAATATTAATTAGGATCAGGTTTTTGGGATTTACCTTCCTGCTTTTCCTTTTGGATTAAAGTTATAAAAAATATATAAAAACAGAAGCACCAAACCACATGTGGCAGTAATATGCATGTATGTGTGAAACGTTGAGCCAGGGGGAAACACAAAAATGTATATTGCATAAAGAGTTTGACATAATATTACTGATTAGATTTAAAATTAAATTTAAAGTTAATTTTCAAAATATATTATAAGTTAAGAGTTCTTGGCAAAGGGGAAAAAGTATTGTCATAATATGTCCAAGAAGAACAGGAGTCAGAAAAAAAAAATCAGGATTTGCTAGCATAAGGCTTAAAGACTACAAGAGAGGACAAAGAAGGAATCAATAAAATGGTAAAGAAAGAGAATGATCCCAATACAGTTATGGGGAAGAGTATAAGGTGTGTGTGTGTGTTTGGGGGGGGGGGGGTCAGACTCCAAGCTGATATCTGGTTTTTGTTAACTTGCTATAAAAGGGAAAGGGAGAGAATGTGATGAGGATTGGATGGATGAAGTTCAGGGATGGGTTGGGGGTAGTGGATGATAGGATGGAAGTTGGGATATGGAAAGGAAATATTCCATTCAGCCTATGGAAAACTACCTCCAACCCACTCCTAGGCAAAAAATAATTGAGGCTTGTAGTTGTTTTTTTTTTGTTTGTTTTGGTATTCAATTTTATTATTTGGAGATTTGTTTATTTATTATCTATGTTAGCAGATTGTGTTTAGCTGTTAGAAAAGAATGTTGTTGACAAAGATGAGAAAATGTCCATAGCAGGTGGGCGGGGAGTTAAAAAAATGGATGACAAGTGGATTAAGGGAGTTTCTAATGGGTTTGGTTTGGGAGTTAATTAGAGAATTAAAATAGAAGTAAGTTTAAAAAACATGATTTAAAATTAAAAAAAGTAAAATTAAAAGAAAAAAAGATGAGAGAGAGAGAGAGAGAGAGAACAGAGCAGAGAGAGAACAGAGCAGAGAGAGAGAGAGAGAACAGAGCAGAGAGAGAGAGAGAGAACAGAGCAGAGAGAGAGAGAGAGAACAGAGCAGAGAGAGAGAGAGAGAACAGAGCAGAGAGAGAGAGAGAGAACAGAGCAGAGAGAGAGAGAGAACAGAGCAGAGAGAGAGAGAGAGAACAGAGCAGAGAGAGAGAGAGAGAACAGAGCAGAGAGAGAGAGAGAGAGAACAGAGCAGAGAGAGAGAGAGAGAACAGAGCAGAGAGAGAGAGAGAGAACAGAGCAGAGAGAGAGAGAGAGAGAACAGAGAGAGAGAGAACAGAGCAGAGAGAGAGAGAGAGAGCAGAGAGAGAGAGAGAACAGAGCAGAGAGAGAGAGAGAACAGAGCAGAGAGAGAGAGAGAACAGAGCAGAGAGAGAGAGAGAACAGAGCAGAGAGAGAGAGAGAACAGAGCAGAGAGAGAGAGAGAACAGAGCAGAGAGAGAGAGAGAACAGAGCAGAGAGAGAGAGAGAACAGAGCAGAGAGAGAGAGAACAGAGCAGAGAGAGAGAGAACAGAGCAGAGAGAGAGAGAGAACAGAGCAGAGAGAGAGACACACACACAGAGCAGAGAGACAGAGAGACACACAGAACAGGGAGAGAGAGTCACACACACACAGAACAGGGAGAGAGAGACACACACACAGAACAGAGAGAGAGAGACACCCACACAGAACAGAGAGAGACACACACACACACAGAACAGAGAGAGAGACACAGACCAGAGAGAGACACACACAGAACAGGGAGAGAGAGACATACATAACAGAGAGAGAGAGACACACACAGAACAGAGAGAGAGAGACACACAGAACAGAGAGAGAGAGAGAGACACACACACAGAACAGAGAGAGAGAGACACACACACAGAACAGAGAGAGAGAGAGACACACACAGAACAGAGAGAGAGAGACACACACACAGAACAGAGAGAGAGAGACACACACACAGAACAGAGAGAGAGACACACACACAGAGAACAGAGAGAGAGAGACACACACACAGAACAGAGAGAGAGAGACACACACACAGAACAGAGAGAGAGAGAGACACACACACACACAGAACAGAGAGAGAGAGAGAGAGACACACACAGAACAGAGAGAGAGAGACACACACAGAACAGAGAGAGAGAGACACACACAGAACAGAGAGAGAGAGAGAGAGACACACAGAACAGAGAGAGAGAGACACACAGAACAGAGAGAGAGACTCACACAGAACCGAGAGAGAGAGACACACACACAAAACAGAGAGAGAGACACACACAGAACAGAGAGAGAGAGAGAGACACACACAGAACAGAGAGAGAGAGAGAGACACACACAGAACAGAGAGAGAGAGACACACACAGAACAGAGAGAGAGAGAGACACACAGAACAGAGAGAGAGAGAGAGAGACACACAGAACAGAGAGAGAGAGACACACAGAACAGAGAGAGAGACTCACACAGAACCGAGAGAGAGAGACACACACAAAACAGAGAGAGAGACACACACAGAACAGAGAGAGAGACACACACAGAACAGAGAGAGAGACACACACAGAACAGAGAGAGAGACACACACAGAGAGAGAGAGAGACACACACAGAACAGAGAGAGAGAGACACACACAGAACAGAGAGAGAGAGACACACACAGAACAGAGAGAGAGAGACACACACAGAACAGAGAGAGAGAGACACGCAGAACAGAGAGAGAGAGAGACACGCAGAACAGAGAGAGAGAGACACGCAGAACAGAGAGAGAGAGACACGCAGAACAGAGAGAGAGAGACACGCAGAACAGAGAGAGAGAGACACGCAGAACAGAGAGAGAGAGACACGCAGAACAGAGAGAGAGAGACACGCAGAACAGAGAGAGAGAGACACGCAGAACAGAGAGAGAGAGACACGCAGAACAGAGAGACAGAGAGACACGCAGAACAGAGAGAGAGAGACACACAGAAGACAGAACAGAGAGAGAGACACACAGAAGACAGAACAGAGAGAGAGACACACACACAAGACAGAACAGAGAGATAATAAAATAATAAAATTAATAAAATTAGATCAGTGCACATTTGTATTAAAAAGTGTTCAACACAATTATATTGTAGAACTTTCAAATATTTTACATTTGCAAACGAGTTGTTACGCAATAGTATAATAATTCGTTCATAAACGGAAAATATATATTTTCTATTTATTAAAAGAAACGTGATAAACGGTAAAATCAGTTATTAAAAATCACCTGAAGACACCACTTATGGTAGAAACCTGGGTAGAGAAAAAATCTATTTAAAAATGGAAAATATTCCAAAGTTCTACAATATAATGGTATCGAACACTTTTTAATACAAATGTGTACTGGTCTAACCCTATTATGACCAAAAACTAAGTATTAAACAATCAATATATATATATATATATATATATATATATATATATATATATATAAGGGAATGAGTGCAAGAGATAAAAAATGTGAGTGAGCAAGAGAAGAGGAAAGTGCCAGAGTAGGGAGATAAGATAGAAGAGCAAAACAAAAATCGGGAGAGAGAGAAGAGCAGAGAGAAGGAGACAAAAGGAGAGAGATAGATGAGAGGAAAGAGAAAAGTTCAAAAGAAATGAGATAGGACAAAGGAAAACTTAAGTGAGAGAATGAAACATATGAAAAGGATACTGGACAAAATTGGGCACACAAAAAAAAAAAACAAACAAACAAACACAAAAGAGTTTTTATTATATATTTGTAATGTAATTGCGGGGGGGTGGGGACAACTTTTAGACCAGTTTTACTGAAAATGACACACAATTTATGTTTATTGAATTTATTAGTCATCTTTTTTAAATTGTGAATCCTTTTTACAAACTTGGTAATTTAATACATAAAACATATTTAATACTAACATTATGTCCAAGCTCAATGGTTTAAGTTAATGTCCAAGTAAAGGCATGGTACATTAAAACTGCCTTTACAGTGGTTTGAAAGAATTTCTGCTTGAAGTTGTCAGGTAGACCAGATTACATCCATTTTATTTAAGGTGGCCCAGGCTTTAGCTAAGCTGATTTTCACATCTTTTTCAGTGGAATTTATTTTGTTTCTGACATATGTGAAAGATTTAACAGATTTTATCGATTCAGTTTGTTTTGAGCCTTGCTGGTTGAAGCTTATGAATTCAGTGTCCAGTACTTTTTTTTTGCTATTGGATTTACAGAGTATTTTGGTATTATAAGAGAGGTACTGTCTATCGGAGGATGTGCGTTGTGGTACAGTGGATATCGGCTCGGAACGAGAAATCGGGAAGCCGAGTTCGGATTTTAGTCGAATTCCATGCATTGAGTTGCACTCAAATACTTTTGGGTAAAGTTTTTAATCTGTCTCTTCCCTCCAGTTATGGGTTAAATAATAGGACAGATTGGTTTCTGTAGCCTTGGTCGGCAACCAGTCTATCACAGAAAGCAATGGCAACCTACTACGAGAGAATCTTCTGCCCAGTTAGTCATGTCTCTTTCAAGACATGATTGCCCAAGTGCGTATCACGTATGGCACTTAACTGGCTGACTATTGCTGTAATTCTTGTATTGCTTGTAATTGTTTAGATAAATGACATGTAAGCTTGTATGGAAAAGTGATTCTTATATAACCAATATAAGACGTATTTTTTGCTTCTTATTTACAGAGATGCAAATTAAAACTGGATAAATAAATTCATAAACAACAATAGTCTTACATAAGAGCTGCTGAATTAAATATTTTTGAAGACTGGATTAATGGTTTCGAATGTTTTCTGATAAATGATAAATCTTATATATTTTTATCACCAGTTTTGATATATTTATCCATTATTTTGATTTACTGCTATTTCATCTATTTTATAGTTATGGTGTATTTGATTTGTATCGAACATGTTAATGAAATTGTTATAAATCATGAGACCTTGAGGTTTATGCTTAAACTAGCAGTATAGCCCGGCATTGCTTGGGTGTAATGAAAGCTTTAAAACTAATCCATGGTCCTGGAGCTCAGACTCTTTGGACATTGGTATGAAAGACTAAATGGACATTGGTATGAAAGACTAAAAAGCAATAGTTGTTTCCAGTTAAAGCGAAACCGTAGACTGAAAGAAAAATGAATGGATGTAAGTCAAATTTTCATTTCCTGGTATCGATAGCAAATAAGTCTTTTTCGTCGTAAACTGAATTTTGAAGGCTGAATAAGTCCTCTGAGTAAATGGTATCATGGCTGAGACTAAGAACTACAATTATACCTACTTAGAGCCAAACTTAAAGCAAAAACTCAAATAAAAGGACTGAAAAAAATGCAGACATACAGGCAGAGAAACAGACACACACGAAGATCTTACCTTTTATATATATATATATATATATATATATATATATATAATCGATTTTCTGCACTATTGTAAGAACTGCAGTCTTGAAACTTCTGAATATCATTTCTTATATCTTTGTCTATGAGTGTATCAAATTTGGTTAAAATCGGACCACTCCTGTAACCCTATTTTTTTGATTATCGATTTTCAATATCTATCAGGGGTACCTCAAAACAAAACCTAGCTAAGAACACTCGCAGATGCTTATAGTAAAACTGTAAATTTTCAAGAAAATCGGTTCAGCTGTTTCGGAGTCTATAGGTACCAGACACACACACACAGACAAAGTTCCGTTTATAAATAATTTTAGATTTAGATTATTATTGCATCTTCTTCTATGTGCCCTGACCTTTCAGGACACAGGCAATCATGGCTTTCCATATCTCCCTATCTCTGGTGACTCTTAGCACACTTTCTCCTGTTATACCACACAACCCTTGTTCTGTCATCCACCTGATCAGGCCCCTCAAATATGTTATCCACTGTTTTCTCCTGTCTTTTTTTTCCTTCTATGTAGCCTGTTAGTATCAGGTTCTCTAAGCCCTCCTTTCTCATTGCATGTCCCGGGAACTTTAGCTGTCTTTTCCTGATGCTCAATATTAATTTCCTTTTCATTTCTAAAACAGCATTGCTCACATGCTCAATCCATGATATCCACAGCATCCTTTTGTATAACCATATTTCAATTGCTTCAAGTTTTTCCTTCATCTTTGATGAGATTGTCCAGCATTCACTATCATATTGAAGAACTGACACCACACAGCAATCCTATACTCTTTTCTTTGTTTCTACTGTAATTTTCCTGTCTCTTAATATTCTACTCAACTTCTGGAACATGTCCTTTGCCATTAATAAGTATTTCTTTTATATTCCTTAAAAATTGTTTTGAAGGAGATTAGCTTTTAAGATGGAATTATTTTTGAGAGCAAATTTATATCTTTTAGGACACTTGCAGTTTTGGAGGCAAGAATAAGAACTGGTTAATTATTTAGAAAGACGAAGAAAAACGACAAAGAAAAACGAAGAAAAATTTTTTTTTTTACAACTTTTTGCCTCAATACAGACCATCACAAGATGAAATGTGTCGCTGAGAAAAATATCGTTTTCCTCTTGTTTTTATTCAACAATTATGTTCTCAAATTATTACAATTCTTTTGCATATTGTTACATGTTAAGTTGTAACAAAATAAAAAGAAAGTGATTGACCAAAACTCAGAGCTAAATTACAGACAAATATTTAATTTTCCAAAAACAGCAAATAAAATATTTTCAAATATTCAATTTTTGTTGCATTCAAAACAAGAAATATAGTGTTTACTACTGGCAAGTGTTATGAGGAGAGAAGGGGGAAGGTAAGGTGTTAAGTTTCTTTACCCAATTAAGCTAACAAAGTAGTTTAAGTGCTATACTTTAGGGAAATCCTCAAATGTGTATATAAAGTATAATTTCCAGTATAGTAAATAAAAAACCAAAAAATATATTTACTTTTTTAGTTCCATGAGGTTATCTTTCAAGTTTTAGTTGGTTGGCAACTTTTAGTAGAGATTCTTTCGACTGGATATACAAATCCTGAATCAGGCCGAAGTTGATAATGTCAGCAATTCCTTTTAACAACTAACTACTCACTTCCCACAACCTATTTTTATAGGGACTAACACCTAATTTGCATATTTCTAGAATCATTTAGAATTTTCTAGATTTTACTGGAATATTCAACAATTTTCCAAAATGATCTATTCCTACTATTTAACAACTACTTCATGAATTAAAACTTTTTGTAATAACAAGTAGGACTCAGTAGAATCCCTTATTATAACTTTTGAGACATTATTAATATTATATTTTATATAAATGCATCCTCATAACAATATATATAACATCTTCCAGTAAACCACTGCTCTATGGAAGAGACACAAGAAGATATTTCCCTGATCACTACAATTTTGATCTGTTTCAGTCTTGAGTCAACAGTTATCTTCACCTCCTATCCATAGAAACTATCCTTTAACCTAACCCCAGGCTTGTACAATATGATCCATACTGTGTGTGTGTGTGTGTGTGTGTATGTATATGTATATATATATTTGTGTGTTTAGGCAGGAAGTTTTCTCTTAGACATGTTAGATTAAATACATTGCAAATATTGTATCTGCTTACTTTTAATAAAATCCGTTCATACTTACTGATAATCTTTTGCATATTATAATTGAAAGATGTCAGAAACAAGCTGAAATGTTGACAGATGTTATCATTCATTTCTTCATGCTCCCAAATACATTTGAAGTTATTGGGTGCAGTTAATGTCTATTGATTTGGCCTTGTGTCATACATAATCAAACTCCCTATAGATAACAAGAATAGGTAGTAGTTAATGTTCAATGAGAAACAAGTAATGTGTTAAAGGTATCAAGAGTTAAAGAAATGTTCTAGTAGAAATTTGTTGGAATAAGTTTGTATAAGTATGTATGAGCGTTTGTTTCGTGGGAGTGTCTTTGAAGTAGTAAGAGGAATCAGCACACGAGAAGGAAGGGGAAAGAGAACAATGTGTGACACGACCCTGTTGTATTTGATGTTTCTCCCGTTACTTTTTAGTGTGTGTCTCTTTCTGCTCCCATCTCTGACTGAATGATGCTTATAAAAGTCATTTATATATCCTTTAGATTTTTCACACTGGATCACTAAGTCCTTTTTGGTCTTGCAAATCACTTCCATTTGTCAGAAAATCAATTTAACATCTACTTTTTCTTTAAGCACATAGTCATTCCTTTTCTATTTGGGAAAAACCAGGGTTTCACATCATTGTGAATTTTTGTAAAAGTGAAGAAGGTTGATTTTAATTTTTAATTTCCTATCTGCCACACTTTCAATCTAATTGGAGGTCCTTTTTAGGGGTATGAGTTGTGGTAACAAAAACGTAACTTCAAAACCCTGTTGTTAAAGAATTACTGTAAATTTTCTTCTTGTTTCAAATGTAATGGTTGACAAATTGTTTAGCATTCATTAGAACATGAAAATTATCCAAAATGGAATTTTTTTTTATATGTTGTAATGTTATGATCATGCATGTTTTAAAGCATGAAAAAAAAAAAACTCTTTTTAAAAACATTTTAAAACATAACTACAGTATTCATAGCTGATTCTATTAATTGATTGCTTAAGTTTAACAGGCTTTATTAAAAACTATCATCATAGCCCGGTGTTGCTTGTGCAACTCAGAATATTTTAGTAGTAGGAGAAAAAAATCTTTTTGTTTAACGTAAATGTGATTTGATGTTTTTTGTGACATTGTAAACAACATTGCGTTTGTTTTTGTTTCAAAATTACAGGGGAAAATATGTGTATTTTTTGTTAAATAAATGAATTTAACATAAAAATAAATATTTATTTTGTTTTACTGAAATTAGAAATATAAAAACTATTACATTCTCAGTTCAGATATTTTTGAAAAAATATTTAAAAATGTAGTAATTTAATTTTAGAGAAAAAAGTTACATTAATGCCACACAAGTTACAGACAGTTGATTTCCTGCATGAAATATTTAGCAAAAAAATTTGATTTTCTGAAGTATGAAATATTAAATCTGAAAAAAAAGACTTAAATAATTAAATTAACCATTGGCACTTTTTATTTCACATGTTTTGCTTGAAAAAAACTTTTTTCAAATATTTCTTTTGTTTCAAATTTATGGTGAAAAAATATTCCCCTTTTTTTGTTGACCAAATGAATTTTTAAAATGTTGGAATTAAAATTAATCATAAAATTTCATTTTTTTTTTAATAAAAAATATTTTAGTCGCGTTTGACACGTGTGATTTGATTTCTGTGACGTAATCTAACAACCGTCTTAGATCTTCAATGTTTTACGGAGCAAATGTAAACAATCGGCTCCATTGGCTAAAAAGTGCGAAAGGGAAAATTGCTGAACTTAAACTCAAAAAGTATGTGTCAACCTGGCTTCCCTGTAGATGTGTCCCTAGAAAGTTTGAATGGCGTAGCTTAAAAAATGTAGGCATGCATAGGGAACAGTCACACACAGACTCACAGATTGCCTTTTTTATATATATAAAGTTGACACAATGTTTGCAATTTATTTAATCTGACACACACACACACACATTATATATATATATATATATATATATATATATAGTGTTATGGACACAATGTTTCAAGAAGAGGGTTAAAATTTTTTGTTATGGCTTTTGCTCATTTGAAGCAAGAGCTGTCTATTCCTGAAATAATTTATGGTTTTATACAGACTGTAAAGTTTAAAGAGACTGTAAAGTTTAAATATTCTAGAGTGATATTCTATTAGTTTAAACAAGACAATTAGGAAACTAATTAAAAATGAATACAAATCATGGTGTAGATGAATAGAATTCTAGACTACAGAGACTCTGTTTTTCCTAAAACTCACAAAACAGACTGATTGCGATACATGCCCCATTATCGAAGGCATAGACAGTGCTCACCAAAAACTAGCAAAAACCCTTTTTTATATATATATATATATATATATATATATACACATACACACACAAAAATCTAGAGTGAGCCAAAACCTACCGCGGTTTCACACTACGGATCGTCAGGGCAAAGGTTTCTATTTTTTTCTCCCCATTTATCCGACGTCTTAGTGCACCGGATTGTAATGGATTTAGGCTCTGTTTGTTAATGGTTTTTTTGGAGGTTTATTTTAGTATAAATTTACGGCCTACATACTTACAGAGTCTATTTAGTTATTATATTTATATATATATATATATATATACACACACATACATACATAAAAATGGTGTGATTGGTAAAAAGTCACCATTTTGTATTTTTAATTTTGCACAGTTTGTTCTTTCCAAAACGTGCCACATACTTGAATCACCTCCTCAGCCTAATATTTTCTTTAAATATTTTCACTGTTTCTGCCCCAATGAACTCAGCTCACTGGTTCCCTCTATATATGAATTTACTCAAGCCACAAGATTAGCAACTAGGTCCCACCCTTTTACTATGAAACCAATAAAATGTAAAAGCATATTCTACTCTAGTAGCTTCTTTTCTCGCACTTCCTACCTGTGGAATTTACTTGCTTCTCCGACAGCTACAATCTCCAAGAATTTAAATGTAAAGTCAATAATCGTATCCTATCTCACTGACTTGCATTCTTTCATGCTCCTTTCTCCATCCACTCCACTCTCATCAGTATTCTCATCCTTCT
Source organism: Ascarosepion bandense (assembly GCA_037127315.1). Taxonomy (NCBI): domain Eukaryota; kingdom Metazoa; phylum Mollusca; class Cephalopoda; order Sepiida; family Sepiidae; genus Ascarosepion; species Ascarosepion bandense. Next base: position 27,358 of record JBBBDQ010001588.1, on the reverse strand, counting down.
CTTACCCACTTCCTGACACCTTCTTTAACCTGTTACTCTTTCTCATAACTTTCCAAATATGTAAGCCCCTGCAAAACAGCAGTAGTAAAATGCTTTGCTCAGGATGATATGATTTTTAAAAAAAATAAAAAAATAACACCAAAAGTCATCTTCCTGATAAACCAACCATGGTGGGATTCAAACCCGAGTCTTATGGTTGGAAAATATTCTAACTCTTGACGATTCACCCCATCCCCTACTGTACGTGTATGACATATGTACACACATGTAATTTTTTAAAGTTTTATTTTGTTGTGCTGTTTAACCTTATGTTGGAAGCCAAATATGTATTTGATTTATAGTTTTATTTCTTCAAGATTTTTGGTTGTAAAGATTTTTTTTTAATTCCCAGTTTCTCATTTATTTTGCATTAGTGTTTGGTTTATTTACATTTTTTTTTCTTTTTAACATGACCAGCCAGCCTTCAATCTAACCCAAGTAGAGGCCAAAATGAAGCATTACAGTTTGCATGACCACTCATGCCTCTGTGACATCGACCACTCAGCGACCAGATGTAGTTGTTATATTGTTGGACCTATTTGAGAAGGAAGCCAAAACAAAAGCACTGACTGTCAAAAATTTCATAAGCATACAATATGGTGTGCAAAAGGAAATAAAAAATATAATTATACATTTCAGCTCTATTTTGTCATAAAACTCTTTTGGCTGAGTCAGTTGAAGCATGTTACATGTAAGATATGCTCCCAAAATACAAAATAGATATTCAAATACTGCTAGGAGACTTTTCTCATTCAAGTTTCTCATTTTAATTAGTATTAGGTTTGAAGAAATGTTAGTTGAAACAAAATGTTGAAAATGCATCATTTGTAAAGTCAAGAACTTTGAACCAGTAAAAATATGATCAATGAAAGATGAGTTGCCCAGATACAGGTTCAAGTCTCATCAGAAACTATTTCATGTTACTTGGTATTTCACAAAAAATTTTTACAGCAGAAGCAATAAAAACTTATCAAAACTCCTCCCTGCTATAATAAAGACTTATGTATTTATTTACATACCTTCCCAATTATAATAAAATCCATTTTTTGTGTGTATGTGTATATTTCCCTCCTGTCATGCTCATAAGTGAAAGACAATAGGGAGCGTCAGCTCAGTCCATTCCCTTTACTACCAGTTACGATAGGTCTTACCACATATTTGCTCTTTAACAGTGCCTTATTTAGTTTTTTTTTTAAATAATTACATCATCGAGTAGTGAAGAATATATATTTCCCTCCTGTCATGTTAAGAGATTTTGTTTTTCTTATGTCTTCAATAGTAGGTACATCAATATATATGTTGCCAGTCATTTTTGACAGCCTATCAATAGAAAATATTTTACTGTCATTTTTTTTTGGCACGGCTCACTCATTAATAATAAAACATGTTTGATAGATAAGTCTAACCACCTGCTCAAAACCTTCAGAAAAACATTTACTCTCAGATCTTGAATAAAATAAAGGACTGGAATCAGTGGGGTTGGTAGCCATTTTTAAAATCTAATAAATGTTGGGGGAGGCTGGAAGATTGATGCCTTGTATTCTGGAAACCTGTGTGAAGATGATAATTCACTTTTTTGACAAAATAAGTGGGCAGTGAAGTTGGAAGGTGGAATTTCAAAAATAAGAGATTAAATAAACTTGAGTGCACTTTTATTACAATTGACGTCTGGGTTTTCTCGAAAGAAAAATGACACTTAAGTCTCTAGATAATCACAAACAGCAAATAAATTAACTAAGAACAGATATTATACTTGAAAACACACAAAGGAAAAGGATAAAGCTCTAAAAAGAATTTCTCATAGCTTTTAAATATTTAACATTTTTTTTTCAATTGATTGATTCTCGATTGATTAATTGACTACAATCAGGATCATAGAATCATAAATTCCACAATTTTATTATTTCATTCGCTGTATAGTTTGTGTTTCACCATGACTTTTCAATTAAAGTAAACCTTCTTCTAGACTGGATGCCAACCAAAGCTGAAGAGCCCAGTCTGCCTTGTTATTTAACCCATAGCTAGAACTTGATGCCATGACTTCTTGTCACAAGCTGCTATCTTATTATACAACATCAAAATCCAATTTTTTTTCAGTTATCACAATTTTTGTTTACATTGTTCAGACTCGTTGTCTTAATCTTCATGCCATATTCACAATGTTTTGACCATTGTATATTCTGACCTTCTTCGGGTGAATGGAATTTCTATATAGAGCTCCATAATTTTAAACAGAAAACTAATTTGCCTTTGTAGGGGAGTTATACCTCAGTAAATAATTATAACTGTTATCAACTAACCACCATAGACAATCGCATCTACCTCCCATTAGCATGGGACAGGCTAGCCTCCCAGAGAGTAAAATACTACGCCTCCTTGGCCTTACACTCTCGGCGGACCTCAAATGGAATGGCTATATTGAATCCATTGCCAAATCTGCTGCTATGAAAGTGGGCTCCCTGTGCAGGGCCTGGAAATTTTTCCCACCTGAAACTATTCAGCACATATACAAATCTACCATCCGCCCGTGTATTGAATATTGCTGCCATATCTGGTCGGGTGCCCCTGCTGCTCTCCTTGGGCTTCTTGACAAAATACAAAGGAGGATCTGTAACGTGGTTGATACTGACTTGGCAGACCGGCTGCAGCCGCTCTCACACCGGCGTGATGTAGCTTCCCTGTGCCTCTTCTACAAGTACTTTCATGGCTTCTGCTCCGATGAGCTTAGATCACTGGTGCCGCCTAAGCACGAATTTACACAAGATACTAGATTAGCAACTAGGTCCCACCCTTTTACAGTTAAACAAATAAGATGTAACTGTAAATTCTACTCCAACAGCTTCTTTTCTCGTGCTTCCCGCCTGTGGAACTCCCTTTCACAAGTCGGATTTCCCGACAGTTACAATCTCCAGGTGTTTAAATGTAGGGTCAATAGACACCTCCTATCACACTAACTCCCAACTATTCCCACAACACTCTCATCTACCCAACCCTCATTCTCGGTATCCTCACCCGCCTATCACCCACCCTCTGTTATTTCCTATATTTAATCAGCCTTTCTCCACTCTACGTAGCCCCCTGCACAGTAGTGGCAGTGACATGCCTTGCTCGGGGTGAAACGCTTATAAAAAAAAAAAATAAATAAACAGCATAACAGTTTTATATCCAAAAAATACTCATAAAAATGATAATCTAATGAGTATTATTTATTATATGTTTGATGATGTGGTCGTAAAAACATAAGAGAAAGAAATCCTGACTAAAATGATAAATTTGGTGTCAAATGTGGATCAAATATGGATTAAAATCTAACAGAAGGAGAAGATAAAGAATGAACAAAATATATAGTCTTTTGCATATATTTCTTTTATTTATAATGTGTGTAATGATTGTCCAGGTAATTTAGTTGAAAAAGTAGAAGTGACTGGGTTTTTCTTACTTTGAATTTTTGTTGAGTACTAAATGAGAAATATTATTATGGTCTGAAAAGGAGACAAAATCTTTGTTGATGCACATGCCAAAAGCCTGTCTATGTTTACTGCTTGTCCAATAGTGAGAATGTCACATGTATTTGTGTGTCGAGGAGCAAAGTGGAGTCAATTCTCATTGGTTTAGAAAAAGTGAATTGATAATTATAATCGTTATTTTGTTATAATTATTTTTAATGCCACAATTAAGTTCTATTTATTTCTTATGGACACTACACTGACAATATCATTAAATTTTTATGTATTTCAATATGAATACAACACCATTGAGTAAGTCAAGTATCAAATGTTTGTTCAGCGTCAGAATGTATTTGGTATAATTCAAGCAATCCTCAATTTTAACCTATTTTCTTAAACCATCATATTTTATGCAACCTTAAAGCATCATAATCTTTCCCCTAAAATCACAGTTTTCACTAAATAAAGGCAAGAATTCACTTATTAGAATGCAACTCCATCTTTCTTTCATTGATGAATGAGATCTTCTCCCAAGCATCTACATCCCACAGTTCATGACACTTCGACCAACTTAATGTTACCTTCAATCCATTTTCTTGAAGGATGTACATGGTACCAGTAGATAGTACTGAATTGAACAAGATGCACTCATCCATCATGTTTACCAATCTTCTTTCACCAAGCTTTTTGATGCCCTCATCAGTATCTGTATTATACAATGCTGCAACTTTCCAAAGGTGAGATATCCTGTGATGGGATAATCAGGAAAAGTATAGTGCAAGAATAATACTTAACACTGAAGATAGTTTAATTGGGATTTATTATACCACCATACAATAAACCAATAGACAATACAAGGACACCAACGAATAGTAACAGGTATAACAATCAAGAAGACAATGTCTGTCTAGTGACGATGGTTCTCATCTAGTGACAGTGGCTCTCTAGTCCGCTCTAGTCAGTCTTTTATAGGCCGGACCATATCCATTCCGGGGTAGGACAGGATATTGCTCTACAACAAAAAGTAACCATAGCTTGGCCAATTCAAAACACTTTCAGTGTTTCGAGACTGGGTTTCTGAAATGCTGATTCTTGACATTCCAATTTCTCTATCGATTGGTGTTTTATTTGCTTGACAATCTTCATTATCATCATTTGGGTTTCCTTGGAAATTTTACCATGGTTTCAAGTAATCAAATAACACAGGAATTCAATGTTTGAATTTACCACATACGCACATATATATATGTATTTTTAAAAATCATTTTACCCCAAGCAAGGCAGAATTGCCACTGGTGTGCAGATGGTTACATAAAAGATGAGTGATGAGAAAGAGAAAAAAGCTTATAGGAGGTGTCAAAGAATGGGTAAGAGAAAGCTGAGAACACTGGTGTAAAGAGGGCTGCATGAGAGTAGAGTGGAAATGAAGAAGATGATACAAAAGTTGTCAGGGAAAGGATGCAAGTTAAAGAGATAAGAGATGACAATTGACTTTGCATTTAAGTTCTTGGAGATTGTAGCTGTTAGGGAAGCAAGTATACAGAGGGGAATTCCACATGCAGGAAGAGGTGAGAAAAGAACTTGCTAGAGTAGAAGTTGTGGTTACATTTGATTAGTTTCACTGTAAAAGGGCGGTAGCTCGTCACTAGTCTAGTAACTTGACTAAATTCATGCAGTGGGGGCACCAGGGAGCTCATTGGAGCAGAAGCCATGAAAGTACATGTAGAAGAAACATAGGGAAGCCATATTAAATTGGTGAGAAAGTGACTGAAGTTGAGCTCCCAGATTGGTATCAGTTACATTGCAGATTCTTTGTTGGATTTTGTCAAGAACCCTGAGATGAATAGCAGGGCCACCCAGCCAGATGTAACAGCAGTATTTAATGCATGGGCAGATGGTAGATTTGTGTAAGATGGATTCAAATGAGAAAAACTTCCTGGCCCTATACTGTGAACCAACCTTCTTAGCAGCAGATTTAGCTATGGATTAAATGTAGTCATTCTACTTGAAGTTGGCTGATAAAGTTAGGCTGAGGAGGCACAGTGTTTTACTTTCAGGGAGACCAGCCTGATCAATGCTGAGGTGGGAGTAGGAGTTGTTATCCTATATATGCATATTTAAATAGGATATTGAAATCCTGATAAAATTTTGTGGAGAGAAGACATGAAATGAAGGCCATGGAAATTTAACATGAAAAGAGAGGAGAGGTTTTGTCAAATAGATTTTATTATTTAAATATACAAAAATACACACACATGCATACTTTTCTCTTTTGTTTTAAATCTAATGAATCCTTAAATGGCAAAATGCATTATCTATTTCATCAAATCTCTCCTCTCTTTTCATGCAACATTTCCATGTATCAAATTTTGAACAAATATACAAGAAATGTGCGTTGTGGTGCATTGGATATCGGTTTGGAACGAGAAATCGGGGAGCCGAGTTCGAATTCCAGCTGAATTCATTGCATTCACTTACGTGTAAATACCCTTGGGAAAGGTATTAATCCATCTCTTCCTCCAGTTGTGGGTTAAAGAACAGGACAGATTGGGTTCTATAGCCTTGGTCGGCAACCAGTCTACTGCAGAAAGCAGTGGCAACCTACTGTGGGATAATCTTCTGCCCAGTCAGTCATGTCGAGACATGATCACCCAAGCATATATCATGTATGGCACTTGACTGACTGATATAAGAAAGAAATGGGTCCTGGTTCAGAAAAATATTTCTTTTTTGAGTTGTTGAGTAGCTGAAGAATTTTGCAGGACTATTTTTTGGCCTTCATTTCATGTCTTCTCTCCACAAACAGACCCCCTGCTAACAATTATGAAAATGACTCCAATATGACCAATGTCTCATATGCAGGCAGTACAATAAAAACCTCCACCTATAAGATAGCAATTATCAGGAATTTTATTTACGATACTATAAATTGTCCAACGACATTTACATGAAACTGTATATTAAGAATTACAAGTGTGCCATAAGAAACAAGTTGTCAATTATAATTATGCTGGTTTTTATATACAATGGACAATATTAAAATAAAATGTCATCTGTTAAAATATTTTCATTAGGACATCAGAAAAAAATACAAAACATTTGAAATAAACAGACACATTAATCAAACAAAAAAGGTCAAAGAAAAAAAGTAATGAAAATATTTGTTTTCCATTATTCATTTTTGTCTAGTATTTTCTTTATCTTCATTTTAATTACTTTTCAGCACAACCACTCAAAGTCATTCTCTGGTCATCGGTAAATAACCAAATTCAACAAAATGCATATATAAAGGACAATTTATTAAAAATAAATAAATAAATAAAAGAAGGGGGGTTAAGACAAGGCATTACCATAAAATGTCAATGTTGAAATATAACAATCATTAACAAAAAAGACAGTTTACTGGTTCTTTTATCAGAGCAAAGATTAAGGATAAAAATTTGTACAGCAAGTAAAAAAATAAAGGCCAAAACACTTTTTTTAAAATACTTTCTGCTTCCAGAAAGCTGGCAGGTAGGACTTAATGTATACAGATTTCAACACTTTCAACTGAAACTCAGAATTAACTTGCTTAGCACAAAGAATTTATCTGTGATATCAGCAAGTTTCACTTTAATATGTTGGAATCAGTGTAAGTTCTACCAGCCAGCCCACTTTCAGTGTTGTTGGTGTGGCTTAAAGGTAATTAAACAGCAATATATATTTTGCTTTCTACCTTTTTGTTACAAATTTTCTTCTTTTAATGTTTTATAACACACTTTTTTTTTTTTACTAATTTACAACATATAAGCCAAAGTAGCATACCTGATTTTGCTACTTCAAATTTTAATTTCAGCTTGTTGACATTCTATAACCTTCATCAGTCTTTCATTCACTGATTTTTAACTTTTCTATTGTTTTAACATTTTTATTGCTTCCCAGAGATATTCTCTACTTAAACATTGTTGCCATTGTGGTACACATCCCTTTAAAGAGACGACATTAGTTTTGTATTAGGTTGAAAAGGTTGAAAAAGAAATTTAATTAATTTTGCTCTCTTTGAAATTTTTTGATGAGGTGGGCAAATGGCTTTTCTGATGTTAAGAAATGTTGCCTTACATGAATATACTTTTTAGGTAAAGAGTATTTTCAAAGAACCAATCAAAAAATTCTTACCCAATAACTTAATTCCTGACATTTATCTTGATTTGATCATCAGTTTTCAAGGAAAACTATAATGTTACTGGCTATAATACTAGTCCCTCCATTCTCTTCACCTCTTATAAGTTGTGCTTGTTGACGTTTTTGTGAAGAACCTGATATTATTTTTACTAAATGTTCACCTTAACAAGAGGCCAAGAGCCACCCAAGATACAGGGTTACTAAATAGGGTTATTGCATAAGTGCAGCTTATGAGGATATGTCATATAGATAATGATTGGCCTTAGCCTTGAAGAGGTTAAGATTGGAAGGATTTAGCTATCAGATTCATCCAAGGTAGCTATACATTCATCACTAAAACATATTGATAAATCTATTTTCATGTACTTGTTTGTTCAACTTCAACATTTCCTTTGTTTTAAATCTGGGAATTTAGTTGCATTCACATCTTTTGCGAATGTTTCTCACAATTCTACATTCTTTATTCTGTTTGCATTTGCAATAAAGATCACAGAAAAGGCTGTACTAGAGATAGTTTCATTCAATGCCACAAGTTACTACAAAACCAAAACTTGTCATGTTCAGCAATAGTTTTGCCAAATTAGACTTACCATATGGTTGTCCTGCCTGGTGCCAAACTCGTTAAGAATTGTCAGCTGTATACAACCACTACCTCAAATCAATGTTTTAAAATAGCTTTAAGCAAATGAAACTTGTAGGAACCAGTAGTGCAGAATCACAAAAAAAAAAACAAAAAACTGTACCATCTAACAAAATCTATATCACTTGGAAACTTCGAACAGCAGCAAAATATAAAATGTATGGCACATGAAATTTAAAGTGAAAACAAAGACATAATAAAAAGAGTGACATTTAACACTACTTCAAATGAAAGGTTCGGAAGAAATCTCTCATTTTTCACAGAAAGAGCAATGGAAGTGGTGTTGAAAAACCTAATTGTTTAAATAGAAAGATTTCATAAATTTCCATAAAAATAGCATTGATTGCTCAGTCAATGAATGCTGAATGTTTCATGAGGGGAAATGGTTAATATTGCTATTACCCATTGTCTTGTATCTCTTTTCATGAAATTCTTAAAACCAGTTTCTGCATTTTCTGTATTTATTTTTCAAATTGTTCCCATCATTCAAAAACTATACAATATCTCTTGAGATTCTATTTTTCTGATGACTATAGCAACAGTTGATTGAAATAATGGACAATTTTTTTTCTTTTTTTAAATAAACAAAAAAAATTAACACTTCATGTGTGCGTAAAAATTTCAGAGAGAGTATATCTGTAAAAGAAAAACATGAATAAAAACAAAAATGGAAACTTAACTGACATGTTTTGCTCTCTGAAGCACTTTATTTGCCTTGATAAATATAGGAAAATCTATTGCGATTTTATGCTCTAATTTTTACCTCGAATGAAAAGTGGGGCCTTCTTAGACAAGACAAAATAATTGGTTGTTGGTTTATCAATTTTTGACCAATCATCCCAGATGGGTTAGGGTTAGGTACAAATGATTTTATTATTATACTACAGTCAATAGGTAGACATTTACACAGTATATATTTGTTTCTATAGGTTGACATGTAATTATATCTGAGTCTACAAGTAGACATGACTCATGTTTATATTGAACTCTATAGGTAGATAGAGCTTGTTTATATTCGAGTCATATATATTAGTCATCCACAGACTGATCTGTTTCATTGTATCACAGCTCATCAGTATGGTTAGATATCTGATTGATTTTTACTCAGGATTGAAACCCAACCAAATTGGCGTCAGTTAGCGATTCTACCACTGAGCTATAGCCACGTGGTAGGAGGAGGCAGACTTTTAGCATGTGATGTATCATACGCCAGTAGTTATAGTACTAATTCATTACTGAATGAGCGATGCATAGATGCTAGAGTAGCTACTGTTTTTTTGAAGTCTACCATTCTTCCAGAGTGCTCAATCAGGGTGTGATAGCTTATATATATAAAAATAACTAAATAAATATATATATAAAATTAAATTTGTTTTTGCTACACAGAAATTTCTATGTTTTGAGATTTTACCTCATCATCAGGAAATGTTAGCTCATTGTTTTTTTTTAAAAAGTAAATGCTGACAACTGAATTCTAAAACTGTTGATTCTCTTCACCTGGATATATGTGTATGTGTGTGTGTGTGTATGTAAAAATTTCAGATAATGTGTATCTGTATAAGTACAATATAAATAAAGACAAAAAGAAAATTTATCTTAATCAACACGTTTCATCCTCTCAGTGAATTTGTAAGGATTTTATTTTTTAACAAGTACTGATAGTGTTATGGGGAAACACACCTATTCCTCAGATAATGAACTCTCCCTCTGATATTAATAAGAGAGAACAGGAAGTTCATGGGAGTTCTTTAGACTTCTACTGGAGTTCAGTAGAACTACTAGGCAGTTGATATTTGTCGACAGTTAGCCAAATACTAAGGAGTCAGCTCTCAGTGGAAAATTACCAAATTCCTAACATTTTGGGTACGTTAAGTCGATAAGCAACCAACATAGCATGATTATAACCTTCAGTGCAAAAACTACTTCACAACAGCTATACAAGTGCAAAAATGTTATTGGTTTTCCAAAATTTTTATGTATAGGAGTGCTCATGAATATTTATCAGGTTAGTAGAAATGTCAGGCAAACTATGGAAGACAAAGTGATACAATTCAGTATCTAATAAATGAAAGTGAATTAGTGATGTTTTAGAAAATTTTATTTCTATATTAAACAAGACATCTCTTAGGTCTCATTTATATACACATCAAGACCTACCAAACTATCTTTAACATACTGGTTGATAATACAAATAGCAGCACCCACATCTAAAAAAAAAAGTCTAAAACACAATGAAAGCATAAAAAAAAAAGAAAGAAAAACACTCTATATCAACTATAAACATGGCCATGATGTGTTCACCATGTTTGAAATATAAAACATTCCTAAGACTACATGCATTCACAAAACAATCTTTATGTTCAGTTAAAAGTAAAAATAAATAGAATTCATCCTTGATAATTGCTAAAATTATAACCAAAAGTGGTTAGAGAAATAAATGATATAAAAACTCCCTGAATATTTTATGTTCTGGAAAAAAAAAAAAAAGCCTTATAATATCACATAAAAAATTATATAAAAACTTAATCATAGCAACTTGTCGGCCATTTTTAATGAAACTGTCATACATATATATGTATATATATATACACACACACACACACACACACACAGTACTGTGCAAAAGTATTAGGACAAGAACTATTTTATCTTTTATGATGCATTAAAATAAAGTTTAAAATCACCCCTGTCCTAATACTTTTTCACACTACTGGTAGTGTGCAAAATTATTAGGACAGGGGTGATTTTCTTAAAAACCTCACTGAAATTCAAATACGGGGTGAAAAGCCAAACCTTTGTAAGAATTATTTAACTAAAAAAAAAAAAGAAAAAAAAAAGAGGACGAAAGGCTTCAGAATTTGAATTAGCCCCCACAAAGCACTGATCTCAATCCTACTGAACATCTATGGGATATTTTGGATAAAAATATTGATAAATCTAATGTTACTTTGCCAGACACACTTTGGGAACAAATACAAGCTGCTTGGCAGGAGATAGCATTAGATATATTGAAGAAGCTTGTGATGTCAATACCTGACAGAATGAAGGCTGTGATCAAAGCAAAAGGCCATTATACTAAATATTAAATTTATTTTGTAACAAGTATTTTTTTCTTGTTAAAGCATTTGTTGAGTAAATCAAATAAAATTACTTTAATTAAATTGTTTATTTTCTGTCAATATGCCTCATCTCATAAAAGATAAAATAGTTTTTGTCCTAATACTTTGGCACTGTACTCTATATATATATATATATATATATATATATATATATATATAGTAGCAGTTGAAACTTACGTTTTCTCTTAAAAGGTTTTCATGAAAATAAGTTTCTCAAGAGCACTGTTATCACAACTTTCCAGTTCTGATGGTTGTTTCCTTCCTAGCCATTTTTTTAAGTAGTGCAAAAAGTCAACATTTTGAATATGCTATTATTTTCTCTTCTAGTTATATGTGATATCCATTTTAGTTGTTGCTCCAGTTGAAAGTCTGCTAGTGATAAGGTTTCTATTATTTGGTAAAGTAGCTTCTGTAGCACCAGTCTGTGTTACCTGATGAAGTAGCCTTCTTCAAGACTCACAGGGCTTGTTCACTTGAAACCATTTTTCATCATTGATCTGACAAAACTTGTATATAGATGATAGTTTTGACATTTCTGAATAAGTTGGACACCATATGAGAGTATTTAAGAACATGACTCAAGTTCTAAGGCTTATGTTTAGTTTTGTCGTACAATGCTGCTAAAATAATTTATTGTAAATATTTTTAAGAAATGCATCAACTGAAATTCACATATCTATTGTTTAAACATAAGTATGTTTAAACCTTTACCAACTTTTTGGTTATTTGCTGATGTATATTGTTGCTGCTGCTACCACTTATCCCACTTGACAGCACAAACCAAGGCTTCTCTTTTTAATGCAGCTGTTTAAGAAAGAAATGACAGCTCAGCTTTGATGGAAGCCTAGAGGATTAAAGAATTAGTTTGCGAACTTGATGACACAGTAATTGGGAGTTCAATCTCTTGGTCAGGCTGTGCATCCGTGAACTCCGCAGAAATGAGACCAACAATAACCAGGTGGTACTAAGTAAGATGTGCGTTGTGGTGTAATGGATATCAGCCCAAAATAAATAATCAGAGAGCCAAGTTTAAATTCCAGTTGAATTTGTTGCATTATGAAAGGTATTAATCCATCTCTTCTCCCTCCAGTTACAAGTAGAATAGCAGAAAATACTGGGTTTTATAGCCTTGGTTGGCAACCAGTCTACTGCAGAAAGTAATGGCAACCTACTGTGGGAAAATCTTCTGCCCAGACAGTCATGTCTTGAAAGAGATATAATCACACAAGCGTGCATTATCTATTACAATTACCTGACTGACTAGTGGCTAATCAATGCCAAATTGGTTAAGCATCTTATTTCACATGGCCTCTGTTTGGATAAACAATATCACTTCCATTTCTCCAGGTCTACTGCTGATATGTTAATGGTCATCACTGAATTAGTCTATCAAGCCTCAGATCAAAGCAAAAGTAGGGCTGTGGCCTTATATATATATATATCTCACAAAGGTGACATGCTTTCTTTCTTGGCAAGCTTAAGAGATACAATGTCTCTGAATGAATATTTGGCTCAATCCAATCATTAATAACAAATCATGTAATGAATATTGTGTTGATCAAATAACTTTTGAGTTTGGTTCATATTAATGCAGGTGGTCCCCAGGGCTCTATCCTTGGGTCTCTGCTGTTTCTGATCTTCATGAATGACCTTCCTTGCTGTCATCAGTTCCCGCCTAGGTGATTTATGCTGATGACAATTATTTACTTCTCTTCATTGGACTAATCTGACAGAAACTGGCAAATGATCTTAAAAAAAAAAAAAAAAAAAAAAAAAACTCCAAACAGTGGTTAACTACAGAAGGGAATGTCTTGTAAATTTTAACAACTCCAAAACAAAACTGCTTTCATTTAATCACCACAGGCAACCTTTGTTGCCTGCCATCAGCATGGCTAATGCTAACCTCCAGGAGAGCAACACTTTGCACCTTCCTGGAGTCATGTTTTCCCCTGACATTAAGTGGAATGATTATATTAAATCATTTGTTAAATCCATTCTAGCAAAGTTGGTTCAGTGTCATGCCAGACAATTCTTATCAGAATCCATCTTGGATATTTTTAAATCTAGCATTTGCCCATGCATTGAATACTGCTGCCTTATCTGGTCTTGTGTTTGTACTATCTATCTTAAGATTCTTGAAAAATTTAAAGGAGAGTCTGCAATGTAATCAATCATGACTTGGCATATTGACTTCAGTCACTTTCTCACTGACCTGATGTGGCTTCTCTCCATCTTATCTACAAATATTTTTGTCGTAATTGTTCTAAGGAGCTGCTCTCTTTAGTGCCTTCTCAGTCAGTCAAGTGGTATACATGATACACACTTGAGCAATCGTCTCTTTCAAGGCATGACTAACTGGGCAGAAGATTTTCCCACAGTAGGTTGCCATTACTTTCCATGGTAGACTGGTTGTTGACTAAGACTATAAAACCCAATCTATCCTGCTATTTAACCTGTAGCTGGAGGGAGAAGAAATGGATTAATACCAAGTGTATTTGCAAGTGAATGCAACAAATGTAACTAGAATTTATGCTCCTTTCTGATTTCTCATTCTGAACTAATATCCATTGCACCACAATTAAGCATGCTACTGAATTGAGGATGTGCAGTGCAACAAATCTGGGTGCCAAGTTCGAATTCTAGTTAAATTTGTTGCACACAAATACCCTTGGAAAAGGTATTAATCTGTCTCTTCCCTACAGTTATGGGTTAAGTAATAGAACAGATTGGGTTCTGTAGCCTTGGCTGGCAACCAGTCTATCACAGAAAGCAATAGCAATCTACAGCAAGATAATCTTCTGCCCAGTCATGTCTCTTTTGAGACATGATTGCTTAAAGCGTGTATCACGTATGGCACTTAACTGACTGAATTGGCAAATATACCTGACCTTTTTACTGCTGATCAAGGGAAATTCAACAGTATGTTCTAATAGACTCTTTTCATGCACTTGTTTCCCTGCTACTTACTATAGTCAAAAAATTTAAATCCAATGTCAATTGCATCATCTTCCTGAATCCTAATCCTTACTGCACCAAAGCTTACAGCCATTTTTATGGTTCCTGTATGATCTCCAAAGTTAAGCAACATTGAGCCTGTTCAGTACTTAGATAAATGATCCTTGGAGATACCACATGCTATAAGCTTGGATGTGTGGGTGGTGTAATGGATAATGACTCAGAATTGATAATTGTGGAACCAAGTTCCAATTCCAGTTTGATTCAACATATTCACTTATACATAAAAACCTTTGAGAAAAATATGAATTCAGCTTTTCTCCCCATTTATGGGTTAATTAGTAAGACTTTTATCCCTAAAACCATTATCTCAAAAACAGAATTGTGTACAAAATAGATTTCAGCATTAAATCACCCCTAGATGCTGATATGCTGCTAAAGAAAAATCACCTAACTTGAGTCTTTCCATTATTTTCACTCACAGTTATCCCCTGCATCTTTGTGGCACTATCACCTTGCTTGAGGGTGAAATGATTTAAAAGAAAAGAAAAAAATTAAAGGAAAATACTGAAGAAAAAAATGCACACACTGCATACATATTTACAAAGCAAGACAGTGAATGATGAGAGAGAGAGGAAGAAAGGGAGCATGACAACAGAGAGGCTAATAAATATGAGAGAGATAGGCTAGAACTTAAACCTTGATTATATTATGATTTAATGCATCTTAAAATGTTACTGAAAATATTAAAGAAAAAGAAATTACATTCAGAGTTTCAGGCAATCTACCTTTACGGTTTTTGAATGAGCGAAGAACATAATTAAATAAACATTTATTTGAAGTAATTATTTTCTCTTTGCCAACGTACGAGGACATTTTGATGAGGTATACCAACTGATTATCATAACATCTATATAATTTAGACAGATTCACATTTTTTAACAAATAATGGCATACATACATACATAAATCAGTTACTTCCATTCTACCTTTGAGATACACACAGGCTTGTGCATACAGGGTGTGATGAACAAATTGTCATCTAAATTATGAAAAATGAAAATAAAACTGATATCTCATTTTACCAGATATATTTATCGAAATTATCTAAAAATATCATGAAATACTAAGAGGTAAATCTTTTCAATAAAATTTGCCATTGGCTTCAACCACAGACTTCAGAATCTCCCACATCTTTAAGTTAGTGAATGCTGATGAAATCCTTGCCTTCAGTTTATCATTGGTATTACAAAAAGTTTTGTTAGTCTATCTCTCTCAACTGCACACCACATAATTATCAAAGAGGTTGCAGTCTCGGGTATTAACTGACCAGGTAAGGAGTGATATGGTTGCATAAATTGTCTAACAACCATAACTAGGTTATCCTGCTTGTGTGGCATGGTGCAGAGTCCTGTTTCAAGATATATGGTCTTTCAGCAGTTATCCTCTTTGTTGTAGAGGAATAACCTGTCCTACCACAGAATGGATATAGTCTGGTCTATAAAAGCCTGTGACTACAGCGAACTAGAGAGCAAACGTCACTAGACGAGAGTATACGTCACTAGATGAGAGTATACATCACTAGACAGAAGCGTTCTTCACTAGGTGGACGCATAGGTCCTTGGCAAAGTCATTGTCTACTTGACTGTTATACCTGTTACTATTCGTTGGTGTTCTTGTATATCTCTCGGTTTATTATACTGTTGTATAATAAATCTCTATTAAACTATCTTCAGTGTTAAGTATTTTTCTTGCATTATTCTTTTCCCTGATTATCCCCTCCCAAAATATATCACTCTTGAACTAAGGCAGCATGGCAAGATGAATGGAGGCATCATGTCACCATCACTAGTCATCACTCCAAACACTTTTGTAATCACTCATCAAATTCTTTCTGAATCCTCTGCAGCATCCTCAGATTGATGCTCAAACACTCTTGAATGTTCGTATTGGACATTCCAAAATGAATGGAAAGGTACTGCAGACAGTTTCCAAATTTCTCATGGAGTGAATTGCACAAATGGTGCCCAACTGACTATACTTTGCAGTCAACAAAATCGAAAACAACATGCATGCATGAAATTCAAAATATGAAATGGCAACAATTTACTCATCACACCCTGTATATTTATTTGCTTAGAGTAAAGCGTGTATCACGTATGGCACTTAACTGACTGAATTGGCAAATATACCTGACCTTTTTACTGCTGATCAAGGGAAATTCAACAGTATGTTCTAATAGACTCTTTTCATGCACTTGTTTCCCTGCTACTTACTATAGTCAAAAAATTTAAATCCAATGTCAATTGCATCATCTTCCTGAATCCTAATCCTTACTGCACCGAAGCTAACAGCCATTTTTATGGTTCCTGTATGATCTCCAAAGTTAAGCAACATTGTGCCTGGTCAGTACTTAGATAAATGACCGTTGGGAATACCATGTGCTGTAAGCTTGGATGTGTGGATTTACTCATCATACCCTGTATATTTATTTGCTTAGAGAAAAACCTAATGATACAGAGAAATCTGTTCTCAAATTTTTTACATTACACAAACTCACACACAAAGTATGAAAATGAAAAAATTAATGCTGAGCATCAAGAAAATACAGCTAAAGTTCCTGGGACATGTAATGAGGAAGGAGAGTTTGGAAAATCTGATACTCACAGGTCAGATAGAGGGAAAGAGAGACAGGAGAAAGCAGCAGGTAACATACTTGACAGGCCTGAACAAGTGGATGACAGAGCGAGGATTTGGTAGGGTAACAGGAGAAAGCATACTTAGAGCTACCAGGGATAGGAAGATGTGGAGGACCATGATCGCCTACGTTCCGAAAGGACAAGGCACACAAAATAATCAGAAGTTGTTATATTAGTATTTTTATAACTGTTGGGATATAATATTTAAATAAATTTGCAATTTCATTGAACTTACATCATAATGTCTGTAACTCTGCATTTTCTTATGTTTTAAACAATTCCTGAATATTTAACTAAACTAATAACTTTTTATTTTAATCATTTCACCCCAAGCAAGGCAGTACTGCCACTTATACGTAGGGAGCTACATAAGAGAGTAAAACTTTAGGCAGGCGGAGAGTGAAAAAAAAGTTGAAGCAGTTACAGGTGGTGTCAGAGAAAGGGTAGGAGAAGGATGGGAACAGGTGTGGTGTAAAGACAGTTGCGAAGGTAGAGAGAAAGGAAAAGAACATGATATATGCGGGGGGGGGGACATAGAAAGGACTGGAGTCAAGTGGATAAGAGATGAATATTGGCATTGCATTTAAATTCCTAAAGGTTGTCGCCGTCAGGAAAGTAAGTATATGGAAGGGAGTTTCACAAGCGGGAAGTGTGAGAAAAGAAGCTGCTGGAGTAGAATTGTTGGCTGCATTTGGTTGATCTAACTGTATATGGGGGAGACCTTGTTGCCAGTCTGGTTGCACAAATAAATTCTTGTGGCGGGGACACCAGAGCAGAAGCCATGAAAATATTTGTAGAATAGACAGAATAGACTTAAGCCCTAACTTTTTAAACCATTGACATGTGAACTGTGCTGTAATTATCACAACATTTCAGTTGTTGTATCTTCCAGCCTTCATCAGGTGAATGTTGCTTCAGATTACCTACAGATAATTTTGAGCTGAACCCTTTATTCAATCTATGGGAGCATATCGTTCTCATTCTACTGCCCCTGTCTTGGTATATTGTCTAGTTTTTTTTTTGTTTTGTTTTTTCATTTTAGTACTGCTTGTGTGCATTGTGGTGCAGTGGATATCAGCTTGAAATGAGAAATCAGGGAAACGAGTTCTAATTCCAGCTGAATTCTTTGCATTCACTTACATGCAAATACCCTTGGAAAAGGTATTAATCCATTTCTTACCTCTAGCTATGAGTCAAATAACAGGACAGATTGGGTTCTATAGCCTTGGTTGACAACTGGTCTACTGCAGAAACTAATGGCAACCTACTGTGGGAAAATCCTATACACAATTGTTTCTTTCAACACATGATCACCCAAGTGTGTATCACATATGGCATTTAACTTACTGACTGCTTACTTATTGCTGCCCTGTTTACACTCAGTCCACTGCTTAGCCCATGTATTGACTTTACAATTATTATGTCATCCTTAATCCACAAGGCTGTTGCCTCTGTGATTGATCGCACATTCTGGGGGTATTGTATATTAGTTGTGGAAGACTGATATACTACAAGAGTTCAGTGTGTAACACAAGGTAGTAGTTGAGTCATGGGTGAGAATCAGCATACCCGTAATGGAGTAAGATAGACTTGTCAGAGAAATATTCCATGAATTATCATCATGTGTTGGTCAAGAGTTAGTCTCTGGTTTTGTCATTGGTTGGAAGCATTGCTGTTGATTGAAACACATTGCTGGTTTGCCTGTCAGGGTGTTCATTGCTAATGCCAGCCTGATCAGATCAGATTTTGTGGGTTAAGTCAGAATTGGTTTTAGAGTGAGCCAGTGGCTCAGAAATAGCTGCAGTGAAAACCACATAAACCTTTTCTTGTTAGAAAAAATATTTCATAATGCTCATACTTTCAGACGGTATTCTAGAATGGGATATATAAAGCTAGATTGAATTAAGGTCTGTTTTTGTGATATGAGCTGGAGATGTTGATTATGTTTGAGTTGAAGAAGTAAAGTTCTGACAGTTTTTTATCTTTTTAAATGGACAATCCTTGTACAAATGTAACAGATTTAAGTTTCCTACTTTGTGGTTTTACTTTTTATATATATATATATATATATAGTTGTCAGTCCGTAAAAGGAGAGGATAATCCAACAAGATTTCCTTAATTTAAATTATTAATGGGTAAATTCATATAGAGAGCTCGATGGGTATTAACCAGAGCGATATGAAGTTTATAAAGGAAAACTTAACACATCATATTAGTTATAAACTATAGTTCATTTCAACAAGCTTAAACAGCTCATCTCATCAGACCCTTTTACAATATTCCGCCATCTGGCATAAAATGAAACTTTTAAGTTTTGAACAGATTTCTTTCTGTCTATGGAATTTTCAATTTTTTCCCCCCATAAATATATATATATAATTATGTGACTATTGTTAGTCCATCCATCCATCACACCCTCAAAAAAAGCCATACATTCAACAATCAAAACCAAATTTTTGGATTAAGTTTAAACAAATAATGGGGTACAAAGTGCAGTTAATTTTACTAAAATGTGTAGCTTAAGCAAATAAATATTAATTTTTTGGGGGGGTGGGGAATTAAGTTTTATTAATTTATCATACAAAATATTACCACTATTCTAAAACAATTTAATGATTAAAATAGTTATTTAATTAAAAAGTGACATTGTTTTTGTATATCTTTTCTTGAAGTGTGTATATATATATATATATATACATACACACACACACAAGAGTGTAGTTTCCCCATGCATTTACAAGAACTATAATTTAAACACAATGTCAAACACTTCAAAAAGTTTGAATTTGGCTCCAGAAAAAATATTTACACATGGCCATTTGAACATCACATGTCAAGAATAAAAAATTCTAAGAATGTATTTTTCTTTAACAGGAAGTTTTATAAAATTAGATTAAATGAAAGAAATTATTCGACTGTGAAGTAAGCCTTTTGTCAGTTTTTTCTAAACAAATAAGCTTATCAAAATTTCATCAATTGGGCTTGTGAAATTGAAGAAAACCTTAAGTTCTTAAATCTTGATCAAAAAATATAAGCAATAATTTCAACAATAGTAAGGATTTTAACATCTGTTCCAAAATCATTTTACTAAAAAACAAAAATGAATGAAGAAAATTGATAAAATTTGCATGCAGAAATGTTGTCCTTCATAAGTAAGTTTTATTTTTAATTGCAAAGAAACTAAAAGTTCATTTTTGTGAGGGGAAGAAAGAGAATGCTTTAATACACACTAAACCTTCTAAATGGACAGAAATTTATCTCTTGACATTTTTTTTTAAACATTTCACACAGATGTACTAGGCATAGTGGGATGTGCATTGTGGTCCAGTGGATATCGGCTCGGAACGAGAAATCGGAGAGCCGAGTTCAAATTCCAGTTGAATCCATTGTATTCACTTACGCGCAAATACCCTTGGGAAAGGTATTAATCTGTCTCTTTTCCCCCAGTTATGGGTTAAATAATAGGACAGATTGGGTTCTGTAGCCTTGGTCGGCAACCAGTCTACCGCAGAAAGCAATAGCAACCTACTGCGGGATAATATTCTGCCCAGTCAGTCATGTCTCTTTCGAGACATGATCGCCCAAGCATGTATCATGTATGGCACTTAACTGACTGACTGACTAGGCATAGATATGAAAATAATGAAATAGAAAAAAAGTTTATCTATTTTTGCGTTATTTGAAGAAGAACTATTTTTCTAAAAAATATACATGATTATAAAAATTGTGCATATTAGTAATTTGATATGTTTAAAAGGCTGCATACTTTTATCTTTCTCATGTAAGGGCCTCAATGATGATTGGTAAATTGGCTTAGTGCCAAACACATCCAAAGTCCCCACAATTTAAATATCAGAAGGTTGAAGGTTGGTTGTTGAAATGTGAAAGGATAAAATATTTCTTGTACAGATTAAAGTAAAGATTTATTTACAAAATAACAAAAGTGTAAGAAGGAAAATATAAGTGAAATTTTTTTAACTGAACACTATAATATATTTTTTAGAAGAAAAATGTTCATTGAGGAAATTCAAGCAGTTTTGTAGTTAAAATTCTTCATAGAGAAATGTAGGTATTTAAAATGTCCAAGAGGTTTAGAGGTCAGGGTTGCATTGTAGCAGAATGTAAAGTCTTTGATCCTTCCTCTTTTTAGTATGTACCAATAGGTGGGGAGAGAGAGAGAGAGAGAGAGAGAGAAGGCAAAACAAATAAAGGAGATGTACTTAACACTTCCATTTTTGAAACTGTGATGTGCTCTTCGTCTGGGGGTTGGCTTCTTGATTTTTCTTTTGTTATATTGCATTGCTAACACTCCCATGTGGAGTGATGTCCAAATAGTGAAACTTCTCATGATGCCTGCTTTAGCAGCCTTTTCACATCTAGGCGTGAAAATATTTTATATATGAATTTGCTGTTTTTGATCCAATCAGCGTTCAGAATTTGCTTTTCACACTGATTTATGAATTTTTCTTAGTTGGGTTTTTTCCAGGTGTGCAATTTATTTTGTGTTTTTTTTTAGTTGATTGATGGAAGATATAGAATTTGCATCCTATCTTGGCAAATTATTAAATGAATTTTTATTTTAAATTGGTATCCACTAATAAGACTATATCTTAATAATTTTCAATAAAAAGAGCATTTTATAGGTTTTTAATTTGCCTGAAACTGATTTCTTAATAAAATATTTTAATGCTTTTGTCATAATTAAAACCTAAAATCTTAATTTTATCAAATCTTAATTTTATCAAATCTTAATTTTATCAAATCTTAATTTTATCAAATCTTAATTTTATCAAATCTTAATTTTATCAAATCTTAATTTTATCAAATCTTAATTTTATCAAATCTTAATTTTATCAAATCTTAATTTTATCAAATCTTAATTTTATCAAATCTTAATTTTATCAAATCTTAATTTTATCAAATCTTAATTTTATCAAATCTTAATTTTATCAAATCTTAATTTTATCAAATCTTAATTTTATCAAATCTTAATTTTATCAAATCTTAATTTTATCAAATCTTAATTTTATCAAATCTTAATTTTATCAAATCTTAATTTTATCAAATCTTAATTTTATCAAATCTTAATTTTATCAAATCTTAATTTTATCAAATCTTAATTTTATCAAATCTTAATTTTATCAAATCTTAATTTTATCAAATCTTAATTTTATCAAATCTTAATTTTATCAAATCTTAATTTTATCAAATCTTAATTTTATCAAATCTTAATTTTATCAAATCTTAATTTTATCAAATCTTAATTTTATCAAATCTTAATTTTATCAAATCTTAATTTTATCAAATCTTAATTTTATCAAATCTTAATTTTATCAAATCTTAATTTTATCAAATCTTAATTTTATCAAATCTTAATTTTATCAAATCTTAATTTTATCAAATCTTAATTTTATCAAATCTTAATTTTATCAAATCTTAATTTTATCAAATCTTAATTTTATCAAATCTTAATTTTATCAAATCTTAATTTTATCAAATCTTAATTTTATCAAATCTTAATTTTATCAAATCTTAATTTTATCAAATCTTAATTTTATCAAATCTTAATTTTATCAAATCTTAATTTTATCAAATCTTAATTTTATCAAATCTTAATTTTATCAAATCTTAATTTTATCAAATCTTAATTTTATCAAATCTTAATTTTATCAAATCTTAATTTTATCAAATCTTAATTTTATCAAATCTTAATTTTATCAAATCTTAATTTTATCAAATCTTAATTTTATCAAATCTTAATTTTATCAAATCTTAATTTTATCAAATCTTAATTTTATCAAATCTTAATTTTATCAAATCTTAATTTTATCAAATCTTAATTTTATCAAATCTTAATTTTATCAAATCTTAATTTTATCAAATCTTAATTTTATCAAATCTTAATTTTATCAAATCTTAATTTTATCAAATCTTAATTTTATCAAATCTTAATTTTATCAAATCTTAATTTTATCAAATCTTAATTTTATCAAATCTTAATTTTATCAAATCTTAATTTTATCAAATCTTAATTTTATCAAATCTTAATTTTATCAAATCTTAATTTTATCAAATCTTAATTTTATCAAATCTTAATTTTATCAAATCTTAATTTTATCAAATCTTAATTTTATCAAATCTTAATTTTATCAAATCTTAATTTTATCAAATCTTAATTTTATCAAATCTTAATTTTATCAAATCTTAATTTTATCAAATCTTAATTTTATCAAATCTTAATTTTATCAAATCTTAATTTTATCAAATCTTAATTTTATCAAATCTTAATTTATATAGATTTAAAAAAAGTTATCTTCACAAATACCACATGCCTAAACTCAAGTGCAGGAATTGCTAATATCTTTAGCCAGAAAAAAATAAATTTGTATTCAATGTCATTCTATCTGATATACTCATATTCAAATTGCCAAAAAAATAAAATAAATAAATAAATAAAAAAATAAAAATAATTTGTACAAAAACTAATACTGGTGACAGTGTGACTAGTGTAGAGCCAAGAACATAGATACAGATGAATACACAAATTGTATGTTCAGATATTGACAATGTAATGACTTGTAATGGATTCAATAGTGGGTGTTGAATTACTGAAATTCATAATTGACTTTGTCCCATGAGGCCAAAGTTATTTGGATTGGGATATTTGTAAAGCTACAGTAGCAGAGACAGCTTCATCTTTGACAACATAGTTAATGGTTTCGGAATTGCCAAAACAAGAGAAATAATAGTATTTGGTCTCAAGATACCATATTTGGTCTTATCCCACATACTTTATGGTAATTTTTAGTCATGAGATTTAAGTCTGTCCTCTGTTTGACTTTTGTTATAAAAAGTATTACAGATTTCCAATACTATGAATCACAGTCTTTGGGCACCTCAACGTAGTGTAATGGTTAGCAAGCTTGTCTTACTAGAATCAGTATATTTAGTAATGAGTTCAATTCTCTCTTGGTACCTCATACTTTTGGCCTTGTGCCTCATCTAAGCAGTGCTTAGAAAAATTACCTATAAATTACTGTACTGGTTATTTCCAAGACTGTTTTTTGCTCATGTTTACACAATACAAAGCCCAAGAGCCACTCAAGCTAACAGATTGTAGTCAACAAAACAAATAATATGTTAAAATTTAAATCTGACTCATTGTTAGAAATTAACAAATTTTCTCGAATTTACAAACTTTGCTTAACACACACAAAACTCACAAAATTTCACACCTCAAGGCAAAATGTTTTTCATCCAATGGAAATGCCAGATTCGAATCCGGGAGTTAATTCCCAAACAAATTAAAAGACAAGCCAAGTTTGACCCTCATCAGAAAAAAAAATGAAATAAGTGTAGTTAACATGTACCCTTGACAAACATCAAGCGATCGTATTATTATTGCCTCTCTCTTTCTCTCTCACCTCCTCCTTCTTTATAATTCACCTATCTACTTGATAACCGCATGGAACCCTTTAAGACTGAGCGAATACTTCAAAAGCACTCCTACCAAACAAACACTCATACATACTTTCACATCTTCACTAATCCAATCTGTTGCTAACCTTCTGATAATTCTGGATAAAACTCGTAAGTTGTAGGGAGTTTGGTTATGTGTTTCACACAAGACCAATTCAATAAACATTAACCATCTCCCTACAGCTTCCAGATTACTGTGTGGTGTTGTATGAGTGTAAGAAATAGCAAAAAGCAAAGTTCATGGGCCATGCAGGAATGATCATAATTAACTCTAGACTTAGAACAGTCAAAATTGAAGTGAGTGGGAAGACATCTTGACAGACATTTCACAAAGCAGTAGTTCTAGGGAAACAGTTGTTTGGGTAGAATTTACTACTTGTTATTGGAATATGAAGAGAATGTGAATTATTCACACTTGTGTATGAAACAATGGTGGGTTTGAGTTGTAAGGTCCAGGAGTAATGAAACTAAAG
Source organism: Ascarosepion bandense (assembly GCA_037127315.1). Taxonomy (NCBI): domain Eukaryota; kingdom Metazoa; phylum Mollusca; class Cephalopoda; order Sepiida; family Sepiidae; genus Ascarosepion; species Ascarosepion bandense. The sequence continues at coordinate 2,347 of JBBBDQ010001588.1, read as the reverse complement.
AATGTGGATTGTCAGAACAGATCATAAAGATTATATTGTGGTGATATCAAGCAAAGCAAGGGACTGGATGTTTGCACTCTCACGACCAGAAAGCAAATGACCAAAACTTGTCAGTGCACACCATGGCTCCACGCAGATGTTCCAGTTGAAAACTAAAACTTAATTAAATATTAAATTCCAGTTCGTGAGCCTACGCAAATTTTATTTATCAGCCAATGGGAAGCCCAGAATTATGATATATGGATGTGAATTCCCAAATGATCTGCTGCGATCCAAAAAGATGAAATAGAAAGCCAATACAGAAAGCATCACCAGACAGACACACACACAGACAAACTCGAGAGAGACGAGTGTAATTAGTATCTCCCTTACCCGAAGGCAAGCGAATTACTATGCTCACAGCCCTTCCTTCTCCTTTTCTTCTTTGCTGTCTCAAAACTACTTACTGACCAAAGGAGCAGATACATCAAAGACATTCCTTACTTACAACGCTCTCACATACCTAAGCATTAATTCTCTTTTCAACATTTATTGCCATGAACATTTTAACATCCTTTAAACCCATACCTAAAGAATTACTCTAATTGTAAAAAACTAAATTGATATGTGTGTATATAAAATGTTGTTTCTAAACTCAATTTGCTTTTCTTGATTTACCATCTTTTTATGATTTATAGTGGGCTATCTACAACAACATACAACTACTCTTCACTAGAACGGATAACCCACTATAATATAAATTCAAATTAAAAAAAAACGGATAAAAATGTACCAAATGTAAAACATCAAAGATTTAAACAAATTTGAATAATTTCTTGACTTGGTTTTAACTGGTCCAAGTTAAAAACTGTAAAGTCAACTTAGAGATCAAATTCATTATATTGCCAAATCTGTCTTTAAAATTATACTGCTCAACATTGCTAAGGAACAGGGGTTGCCAATCTTTGTTCTTCTGTAACCCTTTGCATCTTGTTTATCTCTAAAAATTGAGGGCAAAAAAGAAAAACAATGAAATTGAAATATTGATATTTTCTTATGAAGTCTTTCTGAGTAGAGTCAATTACTCATAGTATCAGCGAATTAAACACATTTAATGGAGTAATGAATAGTGGCTTGGATTGAGAAACAGAGTTTTAATTCCATTGCACTCACTTATGCTCTAATACTCTTTGGAAATGTATGAATCCATCTCTTCTGCCCCCAACTGCAAGTAAATAGCAAAACAGACTGGGTTCTATAACCTTGGGTGGCTACTAGTTTAAAAGAAGGAAAACTGAATTCAAACCAGCCTGATGAAGGTTGGGCTCTGTCAGGCTGTCATACCCAAAGAAACACTCCTCCTACTGAGGCTACAGTATTTGTGGTGTCCCTATGACTTATGAGTCACAGGATATCTGGATTTGGAATTTATAAAATAGCTTGATCCTTCATTTTTTCAATTTAATTTTAAATTGACTTTATTTTTACTTCTACCTACAACAAAGCTATGGTAACAGTGCTGGTGACAAGTAATGTTGTTAGACCTTTATTACTAGTTATTAGTGTCAAAACTGAGTTACAGACTCAAGCCAATCTGCAGTGCCACCCACCATGGTCTCAAGTTAGAATACATGTTCCATAACTTATCTTTCAGGTCAAGCATGGGTACAGATTATAGCAGCAGGAAGTTTCATATAGCAAAAATTCATCCCACTCTTGATATAGCTTAATTAAAAGCTTTCTTACTAAAATGAGAAAATTAACAAAACATATGTTGTGTAATCTGGATGTAGATTACATCATATACAGAAGTGTTTATTCTCTTGTAGTCAATGTACTCCCCTGAGGAATATATGTAACCCAGTTTGGGAACACCTGCTCTGGAATAATCTTTAGAATGTTATTGAGATGGTTAAATACATTTGTCCATGAAATCCTCTTGGAATAATTATTAGTTCTCTTCTAAATTTAACACACACACACATTATATATATATATATATATATATATATATATATATAAAAACTTCAAACATAATCATAGCTGATACTTTGTATTTGAAATAGGACACCACATTTTTATTTATTCCCCCTTTGCACTCTGATTAAATTGTTGTTTTCCTTAAAGTTTCCTTGCTTGGAGTGAAGTGATTATAGAAAAAAAAAAAAAATAAAAAAAAAATATATATATATATGATATTATGGCCACCCAGATAGAAACAAAAGTTGTGGTTTTATTTCAATTTCACATGCCTCTGTTTATAGCTAGCAGGTGGTTCTTTTTGAAGTTTAGTTTTCTAAGTGGCATTCACTTTGAAGGCAAACAGGGAAGTAAAGAAGACAAAGTTTTTTGTTTTGTTTTGTTTTTT